>ML264241.1:45665-67360 GCA_005239495.1 Nicotiana undulata
CCCCCCCCCCCCCCCCCCCCCCCCAAAGTAATTTGAGCTAAGATGAGCGAGATCAAGTTGGGCTAAAATTTGAATTATATCCCAACCCGCCAAATTCTTACCAAACTTAATTAATGTGTATGGTTTTCTTATGAATTGTTTAAATATAAATCCGATTTTTTAGTCTTTTATTATGGTCATATAACATATCAAACAAAAGAAAGTTATTTTTAAGATATTCATGCAAAGTTACTCATGGATCAATTTAGGGAAAAAATCAGTCCAACCTTAAATGGATTGGGTCAAGATGGTTTGAACTCAACAATTGGGCAGGTCAATGACCAACCCAACCCTAGGCAGGTCGAATGAGTTTGGGCTCAAATTACCACCCATAATCTGAAAAAATATGGAAAGTTTACCTCCTATAGCAAATGTATACACCATATTTATTATAAACCAAAATCGTTTAAAAATATTTATTTCTATAGCTATATTTTATATTTTATAACAAAATAAGTATTTATTGTATATACTACCATTGAGACATAAAATAAGGCATGAAATACACTATTTATGTTTTTCATATCTTAGACAGCTGGACATACCTATTTTAAGGCGATGGTTGTTACTGTATTCATGGATACATGGCGCGAATACATATGAATACATGCGCGTACAGCTGGACTGCGCTGATTTTAGGCGCTTTTTACTGTTGTATTCATGAACACAACATCGCGAATATATGCGCGTACAACTGGACTGCCTGATTTTAGGCGTTTTTGCTGTTGTATTCAAGAATACATGGTGCGAATACATGTGAATACATGCGTATACAGCCGGACTATCCCAATTTTTAGGTGCTTTTTGTTGCTGTATTCATGAATACAACACCGCGAATACACTACTGTAACAACTGAATAATAGCTATAAGAAGTAATTATGTACATGTAGCTATAGAAAGTTAATAGGCACTAAACAATAGTGGTTTTTGAAAATTTTGTACCACAAAACCAACATACGAGTTTTTATTTTAATACTTTGCAACCTAGACGCGAGTTATGTAGGAGTGTAATGTGGGCCGGACCCGGGCCTAAACAGGCCTCGTGGGCCGGTCCTAAGTGGTCCCGGGCTTCGTGGGCTTTTTTTGTAGGAATTGGCCCGGGATTGGGACCACTAACTAATGGTCCCGGGCTTCGTGGGCCGGGCCTTTTTTTAATATTTTTTTTATCTAAGGCAATTACTTGTAATATATATATATATTAAGATGTACTCGGTATCAAACTTGCAAATTAAAGTTTACATTTAATACTTCAAATTAAAGTTTAAACTTGCACTTATCATTGCATAATAAATTAATAATACTTCAAATTAATCTAATGAACTAAAACATTAAGCATAATACGTCTAATAATTTTGAAATAACACAAATTGTCTCAAATCAACTTAAAATCTTAAATACGAATGTCTGGAGAACGCTCAAGACAACTCTTTATATGCCTCCTTAAACATCATGTGCCCTCCAACTTTGGACGATGAGTGAAGACTCAACCACAGTTCTCGCACTTTACTATGTAAAACTTCTTCATTTTCTTCTACCACATTAAAGTGCTCCCAAACATTTGAGCGCACTCTAGAATCGCCGGGCATGATTTAACTTGAATTGAGAATTTGAGTTTGAGAAATGAGAGAAGAGTGAAGACTTCAATACTTCAATTCACTAACTTCACAATTTTTCACAAATTGCAATAATAAAGTAAGCAATTATAGAAGAAAATTAGAGAGAGATTGATGATTTTTGAGAAAAATGAGAGAATGAGGAGGTATTTATAGTTGAAAATAGAAAAAAAGTGTAATTATAAAAAGTTTGGGGTTAAAACAAAGTTACGGCCATATTTGGCAGAATTTTTTTTAAAAAAAAATTAGCCATTGGGCCCATTTAGGACCGGTCGAACCGGCCCACATCCCAGCGAGTCCCGGTCTCGCGGTTCTATTTGGTTAGGCCCATTTAGGCCCACCGCCCATTTGGGCTCGCGGGGCTGGGCCGAGCCTAACCAGCCCACATGCCACCCCTGGGGAAGTGAGTGTCAATGATGCAAAAGGGTGCGAGATATAACATGTCACAATCTATAACGTTGTGTCTATGAGTTGGTTAAAGTAAAAGTAAAATGGACCAATAGTTCCAACTGATCTTCCCACTGGGAACAGAAAGAAAAAGTTCAAGAAAAATGGGGTCCAGTATTTCAATACAAATGATTATTGGAGTGATCCACGTAACAGTATGCTAGAGGTAAAGTTGCTACCAGCCTAAGGAAAAATGGCATCCGATTTATTCTGATAAATTATGAGTATGCTACTCTTCATGCCAATCTAATGGCAATTTAGATTAAGGTAGAATACGTTCGCTCAGTTGTCACCATATACCCACTTCTCTGAATTGCTTGTGTAGTTAACCAACTCTTCTGGTTTAAACCATAGGTTGATCTCATCCTTGGCGGTCTCGGGTCCATCGCTACCATGGATGATGTTCCTGTAATGCAGCTTGTGTTAACGACTGTATAACGAGCAGAACGACTTTGGGATCAAGGGAAAAAATTTATTACCTTCCGACTACAACAGCTAAGTCACCTCTGATGGTTCCTGGTTCGGATTTCTGTGGATCTGTGGCTCCGATAAGCTTCCTTCCATATCTGATTACTCCTTCCCCTTCCCAAACCTGAAGAAATGTTGTATGGCGTTATTCAGGACGAAACATTTTTGCAAAAAGAAGTAAAATGACATTTGACTGTCAAATTTCTCTAACCATTGCTAGGACAGGGCCAGAGCTAAGGAAATCACATAGGCCATTAAAGAATGGTCTCTCTGACAAGTCATGATAGTGTTTCTGTGCAAATTCCTTGGAAGGAATCACAACTTTGATTGCAACCAGCTTGAAACCCTTGCGCTCAAAGCGTGCTATGATTTCTGAAATCTAGAATGCAACAAAAATTTATCAACCAATCAGAAAAAGAAAACATTATCCCATCACACGAGTGCCAGACGGTAGGATTGTGACCAGAGATCAAGAGAAGGAAAAAGCACCAAAGTAAGAAAATGGGAAGTACTTAAGCTGCCACTTCAATAGGGGAAGCACATTAATGTGAGGTTATAAAAATAAAGGAAGCAGCAACGAAAACCAGCTATCGTACCAGGCCCCTCTGCACTCCATCTGGCTTGATGGCAATAAAGGTGCGCTCCATCTTAAAAGAAGGGAAAAACAGATCATGTATGTTATTAAAAAGAATGAATGTGATTTAAAAAAAAAAGAATGATATAACACCTCAATCAAGAGGAAGGCTGAGTATAGGGTACCTGAGCAGCATGTGCTTCTTGCTCTTGGAGCATGTAAGCTAAACAATGAAGAGAGGGAAAAAGTGAAATTAGAATACAAGTTACTATTTTCCTGATAAGGAAACAATGCAATTGCCGTGATCACTTGTAGAGGTGGCAATGGATCTTTGAAAACCGACTAAACCGAACTGTACCGAACCGATTATTAGGTTTATTATAATAAAATTGTAAGTTTTTATATAAATTTATAACCGTACAGGATAATAGGGTAGGTTTTTTGTTTTATAAAAATAAACCGAAAAAATACCTAACCGTACCAAACCATTGACACCCCTAATCACTCGTGATATGATTCCATTCTTCCTTTTCTTTTTCTTTTTAAATAAATTCAAACATGATTTCACTCTTAAAACACTCTGTATCTGCATGTGCTAAAGGATAGAGGAGAAGGAATGTGAGTGAGGTGTTTTTTTTTTGTTTTTTGAGAAGACAAGTAGCTTGTACATTGAAAAGGAGAGATGTGAGTGAACATTCTTATGACTCGAGAGGCATATATAACCAAAATGAGAAATAAAGGAGGACAACTTATAGCTGTTGTATGGGAGAAATGGAACGAAATGCTCATATGACGAGCACAAGTACAGCAAACGAGTTCACCCCATACCCATGCACGAGCATTGACTATTTGTTATAGAAGAGGTTCCAGATGCCATAATGCCAATATTAAGCAAGAGATAAGGCTCCTCTTCTTCTGATTTCCCACTTGCACCACATTAACTATAACGAGAAAAAGAAAAGAACTTTACTCTGAGCCACATGAAGCTATTAACCATTATTCTTCTAAGTATAGGTGATGGTACTTAAA
This sequence comes from Nicotiana undulata, assembly GCA_005239495.1. NCBI lineage: Eukaryota > Viridiplantae > Streptophyta > Magnoliopsida > Solanales > Solanaceae > Nicotiana > Nicotiana undulata. The sequence goes on from ML264241.1 coordinate 49,837, forward strand.
CCCTCACACTTTCATGGAATTTTACTTTCTTAATACCGAAGGCCTTTCCCCTAGCCCCACCACGAAACCGAAAACAGAAATAAGGAAAACCAGTAATAGAACTGAGTTTTTCTGGCTCCTCAAATAGGAGCAGACGAGGTTTTGACATGACTCTTGTTGTAATCGTCCTAGCAAGGCGTGCATAGGCACATAAATGACAATAACTACTTCCTAGAAAAGGTACACTGGTACAGGACAGAAGTTCACTCAAAAATCAAAATTTCGCCACAAGACGCTTCACCTATGGGCGTGCAGTAAGTCCATGAGATAAGCTCGAGGAGCAACATTATAATACAAACCTGCTGCAGGAAGGGCAAGGACACCAGAAATCCAAGCTCTAGATGCATTTCCAGATTCCGTCCTGCCATATGAGGCTAGAGAAGGCACCACTCCTCTCAAAGAAACTGTGGCTGCTGCAGCTGCTGCTCGCCCCCCTGCAACAAAGATAGCTCAGAAATACTATTTCTTCTAATTAGTATTCCCTTTTAATCGAAATCAGCATTTTTTATATAAGCACATATATATAGTCTTTAAACATAAATGGCACATAATGCATCCAGTCCCAACAAGTAATCAAACACATTGGAAAATGGATCATCTTCAATTAGCAAAGCTAGGTGACTTAAACAAGTTGCAAAAGAAACACTATCTTGATCACTAGAGCAAGAAGATGTACAATACATTATCATCATACAAATCAATGCGAGGCAAATCCATAATTTCAAGCCACATGTACACCACTTAAAATATATACACATTTTAGCTTTTCTAATTTTTAAATACAAATATATAGTCCAAGTTTGAGCGGTGGTGGACCCACGTTTCAAAAAATAATATTGTATATGTATAAATTAGGATTAAAGCTGTGTAAATTTTGTATAAATATTTTATTTGAACCCACTTGACAACTACTATTTTAGGACTAAAGTTATATACTTTTAAGATTGAACCCGCCTGCACAAAATACTGAGTCCGCCACTGAGTTTGTAGCAGATGCATATGTTGAATCCACAGTATACTAAAGATCAGAATTAATCCTCTTTTATACACGAATACAAATGTTGAAACAAGTAACAACCACAATCTATAACTAAAACATTTACATAATTAGAAATGAGAAAATCCATCAATTAAAAATGATTGCTATTACAAATCTCAATACATCCTCAGATTATAAGTCACATAATTAGCAATGAAAATGAAGAAATTGAATGAAAATTTTACCAGAAAAAGCACGAGAAGTCTGCTTGGAGGCAGAAATGAGAGACTTAGCAGCTCGGGAAGCAGATCTGCAAATCTGAGAATTCATCTCTTCGGCTTTTACGAGAAAAATAGTGTGTGAGAGAGAAGTCAAATTTAGGTGAAGTGCGAGAGAGTGAGAAAATAGAGTTGAAGCAAATTTATGTGAGGTTCGTAATGTTGATATCTGAGAAGGTCATATAATGCACGCGCCTTTAGGAGCGTGAGAGCGAGGAGTATGGGATTCGGCTGGGTTTAAAACCCTAGCCCAATTTGTTGGGCTGAAATCTGATTGGTTGATCATAAACCGAAATTATTAGTAAAACGAATCTGATTCGTTAACTATGCTGTCGGCATAAGCATTGTGTACGGCGTCGTATATCATACTCCCTCTTAACTAAGGACCCGCTTGGCCAAGCTGGAGAAATCAACGGTGAGAAGTGTTATTTTTAAAGAAGTAGTTTGTATTTGGCTAATTACTCTGAAAAATATTTTTGAGCAATAATTTTTGTTTGACCAAGCTTTTCAGAAAGTGTTTTTAAGTATCAATTTACGAATAACGACATGAATAAATTTATTTAATAGGTAATATTATAAGTAAATAAATAACCTCAAAAATTTGTTATTACATGCAATAATTAAATCTTTTCATTTTATTTAAGTAAAATATGAAAATAAAATTTAAAAGTAATTAATTCTTTTAATATAAGTTAAATATATTAAATCATAACAAATATAAAAACATCCACCCCTAAAGTCATTATATATTAGAAAGTTATCCTAAAAATAATAAGAAATAGTTATACATTAATATCCTAAGTATGAGGTTTAACAGTTATTTTGATACATACTATATTTTACTAAGGGTATTTTTGGAAAGAAGAAAAGTAAAAACTGCTTCTGCTTCTGCTTTTGGGAAAGAAACTATTTTTTTCTGCTTCTCAAAAACTGCTTCTGTTTTCTCCCAAAAGCATTTTTTTCCTAAAAAAAAAGTTTGACCAAACACCTCAATTTAGGGGGAAAAAAAACTTTTAGCCTCTTGAAAAGCTTGGCCGAACATGCAATAAATGTGGATGTTTAAAATAGTCTTTTCCCCAACTAGAACTGATCACGTTTTTACACATTGTTAATGGGAAATATGGAGGCCAACTGGGTGACAGTGATTAACAAATGATTGAATCAATGAGTGGTAACATGAATTCAAACAACCTTTTCTAGTATAATGAGCTTGTCATTACTTAAGGTTGAGTATCGGACAAAATGGTTTCAAAGAATGTGCAATGGGAAATCATTATTCAGTTATTGTTGATTTGAAAAGTTGATGGAATGTGGTGATTCTTAACATCATTACATTTTGTCTCTTAAAAAATTATTTTGTCAGTTCGCCTACTTCTTGTTTATCCATGATTAATACTTATCACCAGGCATCCCTTTATAATTATTAAAGAAAAGCAGCCATTGTGCCCTTGCATTACGAGAGCAGTTGGAAGAGCTGATCAAGGCTTGATTTTTGAGTAAACGATTTCGGAATCGGGATTTGAAGGTTACAACAAGTTCGTATAATGATTTTAGAGTTGGGCGTATGTTTGGATCGACCATCGAGTGGCCCGAGAGTTTCCGTGTTCCGAGGGTTCGAGCAAATCCGTCTCATGATTTCAGACTTGTTGGTATGTTTGACCAGGGCCTCAAGGGCCCCGGTTGCCATTCGGGTGATGCAAGGAAGTCCAGACCCATGCAGTCAGTTGGTCAATCTTCAGCTAGAGCACTACTAAGTGCCTGATCAACAGCTGTGGGGCCACACTACGCCGGACCAAGGCGACAAGCGATCTAATCAGCAGGTCCAGTTAAGCGGGAACTATTAGCTGCAGCAGAGGCCCCCATACGGGAGTCGGGCGGAATTTTAGAATTGTGGTCGTAAAATGGCAAAAAATGAGGAACAATCATGGCGGACGGTGACTGTTGTTCCTTAGGTTGTACTGGATGTTCGGTAAAAAATTTAGGCAACTTAGGGCTCGTTTGGTATGAGGGATAAGGAATAATTAATCCCAAGACTAAATTTAAGAAGAGTTTATCTGATGTTTGGTTGGTACAAAATTGTGGTATACTTATCCCGGGATTGTAGTATTTTTTATTCTCATAGAAAGGTGAAATAACTAATCCCGAGATAATTAATCCTGGAATAACTTCAATCCAACCAAACGACCCTTACGATATTATTTTTTTTAAAGACATCTGCTATCCAAAACACACTAACCCCGACTAATTTGAATTCACGTCGAAAGTTGAATAGGCCTTTAAGGTAAAACGTTCTCTAATAAGTTTACTACTCCCACAGCTCGGGCCAAGGCTTTTTGTTAAGAAATTCTCGTGTCACCACCATTAAATATAAAAAAACGCCCTATAACTGGTCTTTTGGTTTACAAAATCTTGATCTACTTTGGGGATAAGATGAGAATTCCAGGAACTAAGGGAATTTAATAATAAATCCAGAAGAGCCTGTTTTTCCGATACAAAACTTATAGTAGTAGATGACAACATTTAGTCTTATCATTTCAGAAGCCTTAGGCACAATATCGAAGCTTGGAAAATATGGTTTGTGCTTCGTATATTTGCTGAAAAAAGATCACAAAATCAATGCATACGAGACGGAGAAAAACTTGCACGAAAAGGGTGTATTATCGCTATGAGATGGAATACCTTATTCGCTTTGACATTCTATTAACAATCTGAAAGACATTGCTTTGTTTTCAGGACATCATTAATGGATGATAACAATCCTTAAACTGGAAACATAATGGTAACCTGAACGCCATACAACGGCAGTTAGATAGGCTATGTACAGAATAATGGTAAATACTACCAATTGGCAATCGACTTCCAACAACAACAACCCAGTAAAATCCCACCAGTGGGGTCTAGGGGGTAGAGTGTACGCAAACCTTACCCCTACCCGGAGGGGTAGAGAGGTTGGCAATCGACTTCCAAGTAAATGATAATACCTTTGCTTCCATTTTGACCTATTTACAGGTTCTTGCAGAATACTGACAGAAGAACATGTCAAGTCTTAGTTAACTCATCAGGTGCTGTGCTATTAGATTGCAGCTCAGACTCATTCCGCAATGTCGCCAACCAGGAATCAACCTGCAAAAAGAAGCATTCAGGTAGATGATAAAAGGAGTATGAATCTATAAATCAGATTTTGGTTGTTAGTATACTGTATTTGTAAAATAATTCTGGAGAAGAAAAATAACGTTTAAACAGAAATATTGAAGAAGTAGATATTAATCCGAACCCACTGAATTCACAGTGTTTCCTTAAGGAACTTAATCCCCTCCTAATACCCGAGGTTATGAATTATTTCCTCTAGCGGTACTTCAAACCCTAGTGTTCAAACGAACACAAATGGCGGTAGCAATCAGACTTACGTTGTTTGTTTTGTAAGAAAACAATGCAGAAAAGAAGAGGAGAATTCGGAACTTTCATAAGGAAATATGAGGGAATGACTTTCTATATATAGCCAACAGGTTGGGTTTAAATGATCACGTAAAACGGTTATTACGTAAATGGCTATTTACACAAAAATGAAACTGGAAAATAAAATCGGAGGGAAATTTTAAATTACTGTTTTAACAGTCGATTTGGATTTAATATTAGTATTTAACAAATAAATTTGATCGAAGCCGAGCAACGACGGCGGCGGCTTGATGCTTGCCTTCTTCTCAATTCTTTAAGAGCTAGAAAAAATGTAATCATAGATACTGTATGCGGTCAAGATCGGGGATCCCGACATCGAGGTCCCTATGGCATTTCGAGCCCGTGCTTGAGAGGCTCGAAATAAAGTCTGAAGTTCGACCTCAAAGTGTATACCTCGAGAGACAACATCGAAGGCCCATCATGGCCTACCACGAAGCTGTGTAAAATCAATGATCGTCATGGAAAGGCGGGAATTTCCCAAGGACACGTGGTTAGGACTGATAAGACCTGTAAAATAGTACAAATCCGTACTAGGCCGTTATACAACTGTACCAATAGAGCATTCTGTCATAATTAGATATGTACTATGTTGGGATTTTCCTCTCCTATATAAAAGGGACCCCAATCATTTTTGTAACACACATGATTCAATAGAACATTCTCTGCTTTTCTCGTTTAACGTGCTCCACATTATTCCTCAGCTTTATTGTTCTTCATTTATTGTTCTTCATTTACTGCTAAAGACCAACCTCGAGACTCCCGAGATTACTGAGCTCGAGACCCCAGTTCTGTGACAACACTGGTTTGGCTATCACATTTTTCTTACTTACACTTATTATTTCTTGATTATTAACTAGTAATGGAATAAATCACGTATTTTTAGAACCACAAATCAAATTCAATTGTTAACACCATTCAAGGTAAACAGTTTGGCGCCCACCATGGGGCTAAAGATAATAGTGATTATTTTGGTGCTAGTTTTCTGATAACACAAGTTATTCTTCACACTTTTTGTTGTCCAAGACTCTTTGATTTCAGGTCAAAAATATGTCTAACTCAACAAACGCGCATGAAAACGACGGTCTTGAGTTCCATGGAGAGAACAGTGCAACAACCTCAGTCACCGGTGTGCCACCGCAAAACCCTGGGGTAGCACCCGCTCCCATCCCAGACGACGTTGGTTCTCATATTACTTTGCATGTCACTTTGGGCACTGATATAGATGGGAGCATACGCGGAGGGGTCCAACCCAACGCACAAAGAACACAGGCTCGAGATGAAGTCAGCCTACAAGTCATTTTTAAAATGCTACAAGCACAGCAAGTGGCTATTGCTCAGTTACAGAGTCTGCAAAAGACTACGAGCACAGCAGGACCGGGAACGGTTCCTCGAGTCGAGCCAACCCCAGAAAGACCAAGCGATAATGGGTCAGGAGCTGACACCACTATTATGAAAATGCTCGAGGACCTCACCAAAAGGATCGAGTCAGGAGAAAAGAAGATAGAGGCCAATGACAAAAAGGTGAAAACCTACAACACGAGGGTCGACCAGATCCCAGGCGCACCTCCGATTTTGAAGGTGTAGATTCGAAGAAGTTCGTGCAAAAACCATTTCCGTCAAGTGCGGCTTCAAACCCCATTCCGAAGAAGTTCAGGATGCCCGATATCCCAAAGTACAACGAGACCACAGATCCCGATGAGCATGTTACCACATATACTTGTGGTATATAGGGAAATAATTTAAAGGACGACCAGATCGAGTTTGTCCTGTTGAAGAAATTTGGAGAAACCTTGTCCAAGGGGGCCATGATGTGGTATCATACCCTCCCCGAGCTCAATAGATTCGTTTGCCATGCTGGCAAACTCATTTGTGAAGGCACATGTTGGTGCCATAAAAGTTGTTACAAAGAAGTCCGATGTCTTCAAAATTAAACAAAGAGAGAACGAGATGCTAAGGGAGTTCGTATCCCGCTTTCAGATGGAGCGAATGGAATTACCACCGGTCTCTGATGACTGGGCAGTGCAAGCCTTTACTCAGGCTTGAATGAACGAAGCTCAATAGCTTCGAAACAGCTGAAATAGAATTTGATCGAGTATCCCGCCGTTATTTGGGCGGATGTGCACAACAGGTACCAATCCAAAATCAGGGTCGAGGACGACCAATTAGAAGCCCCCTCGGGCTCAGTATATCCAAGCAGGCTACTAGCAAAGAAACCAAGAAATGCAGAAAGGAAGTCGAGACCGAGCAAGGAGAGATACCAACCGTATGTCGAAGACCGAAGAAACATTTCGAGGCGTAATATACCTCGAAATGACCAAAGGGTGGATCGAGGCCAAAGTTCCTGGGGACTCATGAGCAAAACCGAGTTTGACAGGTACTCGAGACCATTGGAGGCACCCCGATTGTCAGAGTATAACTTCAACATCGATGCCTCAGACATCGTGTCAGCCATCGGCAAGATCAGAGACACAAGGTGGCCCAAGCCCATACAGTCTGATCCCTCTAAGAGGAATCCCAATGTGATGTGCAAGTATCACGGTACTCATGGTCATAGGACCGAGGACTGCAGACAACTTCGAGATGAGGTAGCCCGATTGTTCAGCGAAGGGCACCTTCGAGAGTTCCTTAGTAACCGGGCCAAGAATCATTTTCGAGAGAGAGAGAGATGCAAATAGGAAAAATGAACAGGAGGAGCCGCATCATATCATTCATATGATCATCGAAGGAGCCAACGTCCCACAGGGACCCATTTTCAAACGAACAAAATTATCCATCACAAAGGAAAAGCGGACTCGGAGCTACATACCTGAGGATGCTCTTACATTCAGCGAGGAAGATATCAAGGCCTTATCTCAGCCTCATAATGATGCATTGGTAATTTCTTTCCTTTTAAATAAATTCCAAATTAAAGGTGTGCTCGTGGATCCAGGTAGCTCGGCCAATACAATCAGGTCGAGGGTCGTTGAGCAGCTCGGGTTGCTCGACCAAATCATAACCGCCTCTTGAGTCTTGAATGGATTCAACATGGCTAGTGAAACGACGAAGGGGGAAATCATCCTCCTAGTCAACGTGGTCAGTATGTTACCTTCTCAACAAAAAAAAAACGTGGCCGGTACAATTCAAGACACCAAGTTTCATGTCATCAAAGGTGACATGAGGTACAATGCCTTACTAGTAAGGCCATGGATACATAGCATGAGGGCAGTGCCATCAACTCTTCATCAAATGATGAGGTTCCCAACAAACTATGGCGTAAAAACAGTGTATGGAGAGCAGCATGCAGCTAAGGAGATGTTCGCGGTGCACGATTTGGCACCAGTAGCGACGCCTTCCATCTCGGAGAAGTCAAAAGACAAGCAGATAGCCAAATAGCAACCATAGTCTATACCCTCGGTTGAACCCGAGGGACAGGTGATCGGTGAACAGGTGGTCAAGGATGAAGAAGAAGAGTTTCTCGCCCCTCGAGCCTTCGTTGCCCCTGAGGAGTCAGATGTAACGAAGTCCACAGTCGAAGAGCTCGAACATGTCGTATTGATCGAACATCTTCCGGATCGAAAGGTATACCTGGGAACGGGATTAACCCCCGAACTCAAGAAAAAACTCATTCAATTTCTTAGTGATAACATTGATTGCTTCACTTGGTCCCATTTAGATATGACAGGGATCCCACCGGAGATAACCACCCATTGACCAAGTGTCGACCCAGGTTCAAACCGGTGAAACAAAAAAGGAGACCTCAGTCCGAGGTAAAACATGCATTCATCAAGGATGGGGTAACAAAACTTCTCAAAATAGGATCCATTAGGGAGGTAAAATACCCCGAATGGCTAGCTAACGTAGTAGTAGTCCCTAAAAAGGGAAACAAATTGAGAATGTGTGTAGATTATAAAGATTTGAATAAAGTGTGCCCTAAAGATTCATTCCCATTGCCCAACATCAATCGTTTGATCGATGCTACGGCCGGCCACGAGATTCTTACTTTTCTCGATACCTACTTCGGGTACAATCAAATTCAAATGAACCTGGAGGATCAGGAAAAGACTTCGTTCATCGCGAAGTATGGTACATATTGTTATAATGTAATGCCCTTCGGGCTAAAAAAGGCGGGAGCCACATATCAACGCCTAGTTAATAAGATGTTCGAACATGAAATAGGCAAATCTATGAAAATTTACATTGATGACATGTTAGTTAAGTCCCTGCGCGCAGAGGACCATTTGACTCATTTGCAGGAAACATTTGATATCCTAAGAAGGTACAACATGAAGCTCAACCCCGAGAAATGCGCTTTCGGAGTTGGATCAGGCAAATTTTTGGGCTTCATGGTGTCGAACAGGGGGATCGGGATCAACCCCGAAAAGATCAAATCCATCGAGGAGATCACCGTGGCGGAGGCAACCGCCGCAGACTGGTTGCTGTCAAAGAATAAAGTTGAAAGAACTTATAAGGATCTCAAAACAAGAGTATGGATCGAAACCAAGAAACTATGGCACATCGTTGGTCCATCCATCTTCAGCCATATAGCCTCTTATACCATGAACGTAATTACTCAAGGTTTTGCTGGACACCTTGGTGAAGTTGAACTCGCTGCCATCTCCATTTCTAACACCGTCATTGTTGGCCTCAACTTTGGTCTCCTTGTATGTATATCCCCCTTCAATATTATATATACATAAATTGTTGTGACATATGACAATTAAGTTTCTAGTGTATTAACAAAGGTAGTTCAAACAAGAAATATTTTTAGGTTACATGTTTAATTCTTATCTACGTAGATTAACTCTTGTACTTCTCGGTTTTCTTGTTAGAATTTTGACTCTGTTACCAATCAATAAAAGTGAGCAAGTAACTTTTTGACATGGAATTGTAGTTAGGGATGGCGAGTGCATTAGAGACGTTACGCAGACAAGCTTTTGGAGCAAATTTTCTTATTGGTGTAATCAATAACCGAATCGATAAGCCCCAAAAATCGATAAATCGAAATCGAAAAAATCGAAACCTTATTGAAACGATAACGATAAGCATATGTACAAATCGATAATCGATAAGTAATTATTGATAAGGGTCAAAATCGAATCGATAAATTGAATGCACACCCCTAGATGTTGTATTGTTGAAGAAGAAGAACAACCCTAGTTTGAAGAAGAGAAATCGTTCTTGTTACCAAGTTTTTAATAAAATTAGGGCTTTGGGTGTTTTAATTAAAAAAGCTTCCGCTTCTTCTCACTTTTTACAGAGAAGCGGTCGCTTTTTCGTACCAGAGTCGCTTCTAATGGCAGAAGCGCAGACCCTTCCGCTCCGCTCCGCTTCTCGCTTAAAGCGAGGAAGCGCTCGCTTTTTTTATCACTGGTTTATAGAGGGAGATGGTTGTTGCAGAATGATAAAGTTCTTAATGAGGGGGGAAGCAAGTATATATAAGAAAAAAACGACGACAGTTCATTGATGTTAATAGCCGACCGGCTCTGACGAGCAATTATGGCTTTTGGCGAAGAGAACCGACGGGGCATTTCGGTCACTTCAACGCTTGCGTCATAGGAATGATGTCATCACACAGGGTTTCGACGGGCCGAGAATTCAAATCGCTTCTTAGATTCATTCTAAGAAACACGGGGACTATCTGTATGCGGTCGAGATCGGGGATCCCGATATCGAGGTCCATATGGCATTTCGAGCCCGTGCTTGAGAGGCTCGAAATAAAGCCTGAAGTTCGACCTCAAAGTGTATACCTCGAGAGACAACATCGAAGGCCAATCACGGCCTACCACGAAGTTGTGTAAAATCGATGATCGTCATGGAAAGGCGGGAGTTTCACAAGGACACGTGGTTAGGACTGATAAGACCTGTAAAAATAGTACAAATTCGTACTAGGCCGTTATACAGCATAACCAATAGCATTCTTTGTCATAATTAGATATGTACTATGTTGGGGTTTTCTCCTCCTATATAAAGGGGACCCCAATCATTTTTGTAACACACATGATTCATTGCAATAGTACATTCTCTGCTTTTCTCGTTTAACGTGCTCTACATTATTCCTCAGCTTTATTGTTCTTCATTTATTGTTCACTATTTACTGCTAAAGACCAACCTAGAGACCCCCGAGATTACTGAGCTCGAGGCCCCAGTTCTGTGACAACACTGGTTTGGCCATCACATTTTTTTTACTTACACTTACTATTTCTTTATTATTAACTAGTATTGGAATAAATCACGTATTTTTAGAAACACAAATCAAATTTAATTGTTAACACCATTTTCAAGGTAAACATATATACTCAACGAATGTGCTTTCCTCCTCCAATATGTGACAATGTTTCTTTGTAAAGGAGGGAAAATCAGAATTTCATTTTTCCCTCCATTTCCCACTCACCCTATTTCAAGCTCTAAAAAGCTTAAAACCCAACAGTGGTAAATACATGTACTCCCTCCGTTTCAATTTATGTGAACCTATTTCCTTTTTAGTCCAGAAAGAATGACCCATTTCCATATTTGGAAACAATTTACCTTTATGCAATGATTTATAACCACATAAAAAATGTGTGCCTCATTTTACACAACAAGTTCAAAAGTCTTCTCTCTTTTCTTAAACTCCATGCCCAGTCAAATGAATTCACATAAATTGAAACGGAAGGAGTATTAGTCACTGTTAGAAGTACTTGGTCCATTTGTTTATAATGATCTGGAGTTGAAAATATCTAATCGTCCAGGGAAGACTAATTTGAAAAGACAAGATTCCAATAAAGCATTGTTATGTCCAGATATCAAGGCAATACTTTTAGACTTTAGTACTACCAACAGGCACTTCGAAATCCATCGAATCATGCATAGAAATAATGGAAAAGATCAATATATGCAGAGAGGTGCATATGAATTTGCATGTACACGCATGGTCCATAATCAACAGATGGTAGAACGAACAAAGACCACTCACAGTAAATGATCCAGATACAACCATTACCTGAATTTTAGAAACACTAGAACATTCATATCGCAACCCATGACAAGTTGAGATATAAAAGCAATACCGAGTTTCACCGTCTTCTCGTGTCAGACAAGGCAGGGCTCCAACTTCAACAACATCAGATAGGAGGGTCGAATCTTGAGGGCTTAGATCTGCATCATGTTTACTCAAATTTATTCACGAAATAGCCTCTTTGTAGTGTTAAAAGATAACAGAACACTCTTCCCTGGTGTTATTAGATATCAGAATATCCAAGTACATAAAGAGATTATGGCAGTTTTTAAATCAAGAGAAGATAACATGAGGAATGAAGAGATATGAAACTACAAAGTCAGCTAATCCCAGTATACTTAAACGGTGAGCCATATCAAATATAGACGGCAATTTCAACATCAAGATGCATGGACGGCATGATTAATTAAGCATATGCAAGCTATAATGACAGTCAATCCCAGTATAACTTAACAGTGAGCAATACCAAATAGAGATTGACAATTTCTACTCTTACCACAGGTACTTTTCATCCTCCACCTACATGAACAGGGGAATTGGAGGATGAACTTTTGGAAAATTTTCAACCATATAGACCGTGGGCGGGGGAGGATATCATACAAGGTACACCATTCTCTACCCACACCGAATAAATATTTCCTCCATGTTTTGGATAGCTGAAACTTTTCAACTAATTTTAACGCCTCCCTCCACATGTTTTCACATCTTCAACCACTGTCTTCCACATTCTTGTGTCTGCTTCCATTCACCCTCTTCGCGTTTGTCCATCTATTTTGCTAATATAGATTCTTTATTGGTTTTGAAAGTTTGACGTTGCAAAATTATGGAAGAGTACAAGTTCAGTTATAGAGCATCAAAACCAATAAGGACGGTGCAAGTGCCCAATGCCCACTAGTGGGGGTGACAGAAATTTCACCCACCTGATCACGAGGTGTAGGTGAGGTTGAGGGATCGATAAGGTCCTATTTGGGGGTTGAGGGTTTGAATTTCCGTCTCTAATTACTAAAATCCCATACCAGTCAATCAAGACTCGAGAAACAATTAAAGCACATCAAACTATATGAGCAAATTTTAGGTGAGTCCATTATACAACAATGAATACCATTATTCAGTATGAGCTGATAAGATATCATTTAAGGTTGCCCGGAAATTAGTTGAAAGATTCTGCCTCTTATGGAAACTCAAAATTGGGAGAAGAGAGAAAACACATAGCATCATCGTCATGTTACATCATCAGAAGTTTTGAATAATGTACTAACACTAATGTAGGGCAAAACCAGAAAATGCATGACACTTGAAACTGAATGTTTCAATGAAATTACCAGTGGATGATGAATACAAGAAAATACACGATCCCTGAAGGACAAGAAATCTAGGAAGCCAGTCGTCAACTTCAGTGTCATCATCAATCGGAAGAGGTTCTCCTGGTAAAGCCGCCCATCTCTGTCGAACAAAAGCAAGAATAAGATTGTCACAAAGTTAATCCTGAAAATCCAAGAGATATCAAGAAAAGGACAGATGTTTGTGTTCAGTACCGTTCTCACAAATAAATAACCCGACAAGCGAGCTGACAGCAGAATTTCATCAATATGTTCTAATCTGTGAATAGAAAGATATATGTAGATATATCAGAACTGACATAAGAGTACTGCTTAGACAAATCTATGAGTTCTCAATAAAATATACTGGAAGTTGCTCCAAAGCATGCCATCATATTGATAACTCATGTCTTCTCTCATTATCTAGAAAGCCAGTTATTCCATGTAATAATATTAATTCGATTTTCCTATCGACAATACTCACTTCCCAATATGTTCTTGCTTGTTTGAAAAGCATGGACCGGAAGTGCGTTAGTTCATTGAAGACTGAAGAGAACTCTCACAGCAATATCTTGCAAGATGTTCACTTTTCCTGCTATTTTCCCTTTTATTTATTTCTTTTTATAATGGCAATGTCCACTCTAGCTAGCATGCATCTCGACTAATCCACCGAGGACCAACTGCCTCCCACGAGCCATGTACTAGGTAGCTCTGCCGTCAGGGCTTAGGCAGGTGGAAAGAATTCATCTAATTAGCCTCTGTGTAAGGATTCCACCCTTGTTCTCAAGTGGTAGATGAGAAGAATTTCCCGCTTTCTTCCATTTCAAGGAATAAAAAGGAATTTCCTGCTTTCTGTTTTCTCCTTTTATCCACTCAACTATCCCGGATGGTTCCATTTTAGCCAGATGTGGAGAAAGCACTCAGAATGCATCCTCTTACCCAAGGATTTTCATAATCGAAGACTGAAGCAAGTCACACATAGAGAGTTCAGGTGTATAGCGCAGTTTTATTACACGTCATGTCATAGTTCCACCTTACCACATTCATAGAATGTGCAAAAAGACTGTTCAAAGGCCAAGTCAGCTAAGGGAAATAAATAAATAAAACTTGGCGAAGCTTCTATGCTTTAGCTCGCAAACCTCTGATTTTACACTGCAACTAATGTTGGTTATATTTATATCTATGGATGTGTTCATACTTCACATTACACCGATAATCTACCTGACTGCCTCCAAAGAGATGAAGAAATAAGTCCTCCTATTCCATTATGCAAGAGGTTTGACAGTAACTTACTCCATGTTTAAAACTTCCACATTACAAAGCATCGTAATGAGAAATTAACAAAACTATATGACCTAGAAATATGGGAGCAAATTAACCAGCAAAATGCCTGGGAACCCTTCTCCTTGACACAGGTAACAAATCAAAGCACAACCACAACAAAGAGCCAACCACACCAAACACAAATGTGTTTTGAAGAAAATAAAAGAGGAGCACAAGGCATAATATGAGAGCACAGTGAAGGCATCAACTTACTGCGCTTTTAAATGAGCTTCTCTTTCTTCCAAAGCAGCAATTTCTGACCGAAGAGATTCTACTTCTACAGCAGTTAAAACTACCTGCAGGTCATGATAAACACAATGTTCCTTCACTACACATTGATAATGCACGAACTTGCTAACGACTAACTAGGCAATACTAAGTTAGATGGTTAGATGATAACCAAGAAAAAGTTAGAACCTTTTTCTGACCATCTGCACCAGATATCCAAGGTAGCCTCCTGGGACTAAACAAGTTCAACATTGATGCAGAAATTTTTCAATTTTCTTCAAGTCCACGATCTATTAATGGATCTATTCAAATAAGGGGAGTAGTGAAGAGCAACAGATTGAGATTAATTTCATGAAGATGACACCTTTTCACTTTAATAATGTTTAATTTATTCCTCAGAGAAAAAAAATACCTCCCAATCTCTAGACAACTTTGGGCTCTGAATAGAGTTATTACCAAATGTTGAAGCTTGAAAATGATATCTAGAAAATTCTACTGCTCCAGGACCATCACCGTGAAGTATATATTTGCCAACAAACCCACCAGTCGTGACTGGATAAAGTGCACCCAGAATTACCGTCAAATCAGCATTTCCAACTTATAAACTGCAAATGCATAATGGAAAATAACATTTTCATGACAATCAATATTTGTAGAAGTTTCACAAGTGCTGTTATTGTTGTACTCCAATGAGAATAGAGACTCAGCAAATAAATTAGAAGGCAAGGCAGGGTTTCCATCTCTTGTGGACATACGGTTTTGCTTCTTGATTCCGATAATCAATTCAAACGTTTGTAATCATTGACATAGAAGTGCCTTTCAAACAATGTAGCATGCCCTACCATGGCCGAAATGCAATAGTAGCTGTCAAGCATCTGTATATAGCGAACATGCCCCAGATTCGAGTACAGAACAGTATCTCATACACATTGGCTTGCTCAAAAGTATTACAATGGTCCTGAAATGGAAACTAACTATTGCGCTTGCGGATCAAATTTTTAAACTGTACCTTGATGAGGTGATGGAAGCGGAAGAAGTTTATAAATAGGAATCACTTCCAATTGCAGAAGGAAGTAATACCACTTTGCAACTCGGCATATAATAGGAAACACAAGACCAATAAGCAGATCTACACACCAAATTCCCATAGAAATCACGAGGCATTACAAGGAAAAGCTATTGCCAAAGAATTTGACTTACCAGCTAGAGTTTCAACATTTTCTTTTCTCTAGTCTTTCTTCCACTACCAGTTTCAAGCTCCTTTTACACTCCATATTGGTTTAAATTTATGCCGATTATCCATGTCAGCTATATACTCTATCCCTCACACATCACAGGACTCAATAGACTGCGAACTTTGAGCTATATACCACTTCTAATAGAAGGCCACCTTTGAGCTTTACCTCAAACCCGTATGTCATAACTAACATGTCCACAGTACAATCAGTGAAGCATAAAACTACTCCAAAAGTAACCTAACGCTGGTATTAGTACCCAATTATGAATTAAACATGGTCGAGCATAATCCCCAACGCGATCAATCCCTATCGATCCCAACTAACTGGGGTCGGCTATACAACTTACAGGTTAAATTCAGCTAAAATGAGGGGAAATTAATTCTATTTCTAAAGGGGAAGCAACGTTAAAACAATAAATAAAAGCAAAATAGAAACTAAAATTGCTTTTAACAACCTAATAAAGAGAGTTAATAATTTCTGTGATCACAGGAACTTGTAATAAAGCTCAAGCCTTTACATTAGATAACCTAATTAAAGCAGAAAACCAAAAAAAGGTTCAGAATTCACAAGTTTCACCTTACTTCTACTAGAAAGATTATATTATACTAAAAACAACTGAAAAAACTTAATTAAATTCAACAAACTATCCTAGTGATCAAAGAAAAAGGAAGAAATTGAAACCTGTATTGGTATGGAAAATTGACTTGGCGAAGACGAAATTGTGCTGCGAGGGGAACGAGGAGAAAACTTCCTGCGATGGTTTTACGAAATCGTTTAACATATGGGGTAACAGACGGAAGTTATCATCTTGTTTGGTCTCCGTTATCTACGATTCAATCCGTCTCAAAAAAAAATTAGTATTACTATAAAATTTAATTTGATTAATTTTTTAAAATAAAGTTAAAGAGAGAGAGAAAAAGCAACTCCAAGGTATACCGTATTCACGTAGAGTCCGAGTAAGCGTAACACACCAGGTGGTGTGATGTAGATAACCTAGCATTAGTAGCGGCTTTTACGGCTCGAACATATGACCTATAGCCCGTGGCGGAGCCACATTGTACCGGCAAATTACACTATTTTGCTAGATAATTTTTTTTATTTTATGTATATTTACTATCTCTACCTCGTCGGGCAGGGGTAAGGTGTGTGTATACACCACCCTTTCCAGACTCCACTTGTGGGATTTTACTGGGTATGTTGTTGTTGTTGTATATTTACTGAACGTTGACTCCCCCTTGACTTTTCGATCTATCTAATTATTTATATTTTGACTCCCTTGATAAAAATTCTGGATCCGCCACTGCTTATAGCCTATAGGATGAGACAAATAATTATGTTAATTTTTTTGAAAGATTTTGATTTTAATAGGAAAAGTATCATGAGTTATCATTTTTTAAATCGAAATTGTTATAAAATAACGACTGTTAAGTAAATAAACCGAAGACAAGTATATAGAGAGAGATTGATATCTTATTCAATTTTCAAATTGATGTACATAATGAACTGAAATCTCCTCTATTTATAGAAGAAGGAAGTTGTTGTGTAAGTTGCTACTGCAAGCTGCTGTGTAAGCTGCTTGTAAGCTGCTACTGCAAGTTGTTGTGTAAGCTGCTACTGTAAGCTATTGTGTAAGCTACTGCAAGCTGTTGTGTAAGCTACTGCAAGCTGCTGTGTAAGCTGCTACTGTACCA
>ML264242.1:0-14914 GCA_005239495.1 Nicotiana undulata
ATGTGAAGACTACCACCTTGGATCCCAAAAGATAAGCCCGAAATTTCTCAAAAGCATAGACAAGCTCTTGCTCTGTCACTATGTAGTTCATTTGGGCCCCGTTAAGAGTTTTGCTCGCATAATAGATAGGATGGAGAATTTTGTTGTGCCTTTGACCCAGTACCGCTCCAATAGCTACACCACGTGTGTCACACATCAACTCGAATGGAAGAGACCAATCCGGTGTGACAATAATGGGTGCCGTGGTGAGCTTTTCTTTAAGCTCCTCAAATGCTTTGAGGCATCCTTCATCGAACAAGAACTTGGCATCTTTTTCAAGGAGTTTGCACATGGGGCTTGCAATTTTTGAAAAGTCCTTGATAAAGCGCCGATAGAATCCGGCATGACCAAGAAAGCTTCGGATGCCTTTCACTGAAGTTGGAGGAGGGATCTTGGAGATGATTTCAATCTTTGCCCGATCGACCTCAATGCCCCTCTTTGAAATTTTGTGCCCCAAAACAATCCCCTCATCAACCATGAAATGACATTTTTCCCAATTGAGCACAAGATTGGTTTCTTCACACCGTTTTAGCACTTGGCAGAGGTTGGCAAGGCAATGCTCAAATGAGTCACCCACCACCNAATCCTCCACCATATCGGAGAATATTGACATCATACATCGTTGAAATGTGGCCGGGGCATTGCACAGCCCAAAAGGCATCCGACTAAATGCAAAGGTGCCATACGGGCAAGTGAAAGTGGTTTTCTCTTGATCTTCCAAGGCGATGTTGATTTGGTTGTAGCCGGAGTATCCATCAAGGAAGCAATAGAAAGATCTTCCCGCTAGCCGATCAAGCATTTGATCAATAAAAGGCATAGGGAAATGATCCTTGCAAGTAGCATTGTTAAGCTTCCGGTAGTCAATGCACACTCTCCATCCGGTGACTGTCCGCGTGGGAATAAGTTCATTCCTTTCGTTGTGGATCACTTTCATGTCTCCTTTCTTGGGCACACATTGCACCGGACTTACCCACGGACTATCTGCAATGGGGTATACAACCCCTGCATCTAACCATTTGATTATCTCCTTCTTGACCACCTCTTGCATATAGGGATTTAACCTTCTTTGATGCTCTACGCTTGGTTTGATCCCTTCTTCCAGTTGAATTTTATGTTCACAAATGCCGGCGGGAATTCCCCGGATTTTTGCTATTGTCCATCCACTCGCTTGTCGGTGCTCCCGCAAGACATTTAATAATGCATCTACCTGCACATCATTCAACAAAGAAGACACGATTACGGGTAAAGTATTATTAGAGCCGAGAAATTTGTACCTCAAGTGCGATGGAAGTGGTTTGAGATCTAGGTGCGGTGACTCCAATATTGAAGGTTTTGCGGGTGGCGCCATTCGATTCTCAAGGTCGAGGGAAAGCTTCTTTGGTGCATATGTATAGGCTCCATGCCCTTCCAATGCCTTGACCATCTCCGCATAACCCTCAATGTTCTCATCATCAAAATTTACCAAAATTGCCGCCAATGCCTCTCCGAGGCCTTCTTCTGTCATTTTCATCACAACGACATCCTCTACTTCATCAACCACATAAATTACCGAAATTCCTTCATAAGCACTTGGCAACTTCAAACCTTTGCTTGCTTGGAAAGTGACTTCTTCATCATTCACCCGGAATTTGATTTCATGCCGTTCCGAGTCCATCAATGCCCTTCCCGTCACAAGGAATGGCCTCCGTAGAATGATAGGAATCTCTTTGTCGACCGCGCAATCCAAGATGACAAAGTTGGCCGGAAGAAGGAACTTCCCCACCTTTACTAGAACATCATCAACAATGCCCAAGGGTTTCTTTATAGTTCGGTCGGCCATTTGCAAACGCATGCTAGTTGGTCTCGGCAATCCCAATCCCGCTTGCTTGTAAATAGCAAGAGGCATCAAATTTATACTAGCTCCGTTGTCACAAAGTGCTTTAGCAAAATCTCTCAACCCAATGGTGCACGGAATAGTAAAAGCTCCCGGGTCTCCCTTTTTCTCCACGGTTGATGTAGTAATTATTGAACTAACCCGCTGAGTCAAACTTACCACCTCATTCTTTGTTGTTCTCTTCTTCGTCATCAACTCTTTCAAGTATTTGGAAAACCCCGGCATTTCTTTAAAAGCTTCCAAGAACGGAATATTCACTGACAAGTGCTTCAAGATGTCGTAGAATTTTTCGAACTTCCCATCCTCTGCTCTTCGTGCAAACCGTTGAGGAAATGGAGGACTAGGTCTAGGAATTGGGGGAGGAGCCTTTGGGGTCTCCTTCGCCTTCTCCACGGCCTTTCCTTTTCGTTCTCTTTGAATCTCATCCTATGGAAGGATTTCTCCAACCTCAACTACTACCGGTGATTCACTTCGTGCTTCCTCTCCTTTATCATTGTTCTCACCATCAATCACTTTTTCAACCTCGTCTTGTAGCACCTTACCACTTCTTGTTGTTATAGCCATACAATGAGATGTCGACCCTCTTGGGCTGCTTTTTGGGTTGACTACCGTGTCACTTGGAAGTGTGCCTTTTTGCTTGGGAGTTTTCTCCCTTGATAGATCTCTCACTTGCAATTCAAGTTTTTGAATCGAAGCGGTGTGTGACCCCACCACCTCGGACATATTCCTCATTGTTGCATCGCTTTTCTCTTGGTTTTGCAAAATCCGCTCTAGCATCCCTTCCATTTTAGATTCACTTGATGATTGTGAAGAGTTGGAATATTGCCCTCTTGGTGGTACATACGGAGTGGAGCTTCTATTGGGGTGGTTGTTGTTGTTGTTCCACGATCCTTGACCGCCTTGTTCATTGCGCCAATTTTGTTGGCCTTGCCCTTGCGGGTTTGGCCTCCAATTGTTTTGTTGGCGATAACCACCTTGGGAGTTTTGAACATAGTTTGCTTCTTCCCATTCTTGATTTCCCATCGATTGCATATCTTCCACCATATGCACTTTCTTGGTTTGATTTTCCTTGAGCATCTTTGTCAATACATCAACATTAGTGGCGAGACCGGCAATTACTTGGTATCTCTCTTGATTCTCTTTGATAATGTTTGCCAGAGAAGGAGTGCCATAAGAAATTCCCCCAATTGTATCTTCCGAATGCCAAGCTTGATTGTGCTTAGCCATCTTGTCTAAAATTTGCGTAATTCTAGCAAATGACTTATCCATGAAAGACCCATCCGCGACATTCTTGGCAATTGACTGGGAGAGTGGGTCCAGTCCCATGTAAAAATTTTCCATCAAAATGTTGTCCGGCAACCCATGGTTCGGTGATCTCACAAGATACAACTTGAATCGGTCCCATGCTTCATGTAAGTGTTCTCCCGGCATTTGCTTGAAGAAGAATATTTTGTCTCTAAGCTCAGAATTCTTGCTATCCGGGAACCACTTTGACAAAAAGGCTCGGACCAGCTCCGGCCATGTAGTGATGGTGTGAGGAGATAAGTTGTGAAGCCATTTCCTTGCCTCTCCCGCTAATGAGTACTTGAACACCCGCAACCTCAAGGCGTCATCCGATACATTGGTCTGTTTGTGCATGGCGCACACACCCAAGAAATTCCTTAGGTGTTGCGTGGGATCATCATCAGTTGAATTGTGAAATAATCCTTCTGCCTTGAGCATCAGTATCATTCCATGGTCCACTTTAAATGTCGAAGCACCAACTACCGGTGGAAGTATGGCATTGGAGTCGTCGATGTATTCCTCAATATCGGCGAAAGGATTTTCCTCTTCATCATAATTATCGGCCATTGTTACCTAGGACACAGATACAAAACAAGCAACTTGTGATGGAATAGAAAAAGATATAAAGTAAAGTACACACTACTAGTAATTTCAAAACCGTATTTCCCGGCAATGGCGCCAAAATTTGATACGCTCAAATTACACTTTAAATAGTGTAGTCAAATATAATAACCCAACGAGGTTGGGGTCGAATCCCACAGGGAATAGGTGTGAAAATGTTACTTTGATAGTGTGATTCTTAACTAAAATCGTAATTCTATTCCATTAGTAAATGGGGAGATGGGGGTTGGTTGTGCAGTAAACTAATAGAAGTAGTAGCAAAAAGATTTACTTAAAAGTATAGTTAATAGGATTAGGTGAACCAAGGTTGTGTCCCCTTTTAATGACGTGTAATGCAAATGGGTATTAATATGATATATTTCTAATGGGATGTTCTTGTTATGCAATTGATTTCTAGATAGCTACCCAATATTTTCCAATAATAAAGTAGTATTTCCTCTTTTATAATTTTCCCAAATATAGAAGAGTTACAATGAAATCCAAATCACTATATGCCAAATAGAACCATCTTATCCCTAAGTGATTCTATTAAACAAGGTTTAAAGCCTTGAGTCTTTGTTA
Organism: Nicotiana undulata; assembly: GCA_005239495.1. Classification (NCBI taxonomy): domain Eukaryota; kingdom Viridiplantae; phylum Streptophyta; class Magnoliopsida; order Solanales; family Solanaceae; genus Nicotiana; species Nicotiana undulata. The sequence continues at coordinate 4,379 of ML264242.1, forward strand.
TTTACTCTTACCAATTCTAACCCACTTTTCCAAGGTAAGAAAGAATTACGACATAAGTCAATATTTGCAACCACTAACAAGAAATGTATAATGAAGAGTAAATAAATATCAACAACCCATTATGCATATATTCAATGTTAAATACCCAAATACATAACACCCATTTAGGGTCCACAACCTTAGTAGTTAAGGCTAGCTACTCATAATAAATGACAAAACGCTAAGAGTATTAAGTGTCATGAATGCTTACAAAACCAAGAATGAAGTATTATAATGCTTCCAAAAAGAAGAGAATATTCTAATAGGGGAATGTTCTTCAAAACCTGGACAAGAATGACCCACAAAACCCAAGTAAATCCTTTTATAGTGGGCCAAAGGTCGGGTGGGTCACAGACAAAAATACCCCTGCAGGCAGGTTATGCGATCGCATTCCTGTCGCACATCAGGAATGCGGATCGCATCCTTCTTGTTCTCATCGCATAACTAAACCCTAGTTTCCTGGTCGTCACCGCATTGTTGTTTTGCGGTTCGCATTGTTGATGTGCGACCGCATATTAACATCGCATTCTTGGTGCAGCTTCAGGTATCGGAGATTCTGCGGTTAAGTATGCGGTTAGCATGTGAGTTATGCGATCGCATACTCGACCGCATTTTAGCCCTTGAGATTGGCCCATATTTTCTGTTGCGGTCTGCGATCCCAGGGTGAACAATGCATTTTGCATGTGAGTTATGCGATCGCATACTCGACCGCATTTTAGCCCTTGAGATTGGCCCATCTTTTCTGTTGCGGTCTGCGATCCCTGGGTGAACAATGCGTTTCGCATTTGAGTTATGCGTCACTCTCTTGTCAGATATGCGATCGCATTAGTGTTGCTCCCCTCACTTTTTAGCTTCTTTGCTTTCTTTTCATGGTCTTGAGTATTTACATCTCATGCACTGCAAAACGTCAAAATTCTATAAGTATAAAAGGCAAATGCTCTTGAAACAAACTATAATTTAAGTAATTTGGTATTAAATGTGCCGAAATTCTCCGGCACATCACTAATAGCGATTTTCTTCAACAATTATCATCCCGAAGTCATAGGTAACCAATTCTAAACTTTGTTCTTTCAATTCCACACCGTTTTTCATCACTTCTAAAGCAAAAACTAAGAAGTTTCATGGTAAAAATTGAGGATTTGAGTAAAATTAAGGAATTTTGTAAAAATCGAATCTTTACATCGAATTAAGGTCGTATTTCAAAACTAATAGTATATTTGTGTTCGTAGGCGAATGGGTAAACGTAATTTGGTCCGAACCCCGAGTTTAGACCAAACAGGCCCGGGGTCAGGTTTTCACTTTTTTTCGAGAAAACTTAGGAAAAAGTATATTTTTCAATAAATTTAGCTCCTTTATCATAGATTGATGATATTGAGTTAATTATGATTAGATTCGAGCAATTAATAGGTGAACTCAAAAGGAAAAGCAGTGATTGAGCAACGAGTGGCCTGCGAAATTGAGGTAAGTGTTTGGCCTAACATTGACTTGAGGGAATAGGAATCCCTACTTGTTTGCTAGGTGAAATTCATGGGCGTGGTGTATAGGTGAGGTGACGAGTATCTATGAACCACCCAAATGGCCTGTTAAACATGATCCTTTCCCTGTTCCCAATTTAATTGATCCCTGTCTTAATTGTTCTTTGTTAGTTATTGTTTCCATGACTACTAGGCCTCATTACTTTGTTGTTAAAGTAATGAGGCCTAGTTTTTAGACTTGCGTGATTGTTTTGTTTAGAGCCCTGAGGGCTCGAGTGAGTTTCGGATAGGCCACGAGGTGTTTTACACTTAAAGAGAATTGCTGGTTTTTCATTTTCTGGTGTCCAGGTCTGTTGTTCTATGCGATCGCATAGGAAGGTCCGCGATCACATAGTGTAAAATATGAGGTCCCAAATTTGTATTGTGCGAGCGCAACACAAGGGATGCGATCGCGATTCTTCATCTAGTCTAAGATGTGCGATCGCAATGTATTAATCAGGCCTGAGGGAGGGGGAGGCCAGCACTCTATGCGATCGCACCCCTCCCCACACGATTGCGATTCACAATCTCCAATACCCTATGCGATTGCGATCGCATAGGTCTTCAACCCAGTTAATATAAATACCCTTTTAAAAAAGGGCAGACCTTCTTATCGCATAGGTCTTCAGCCCAGCTAATATAAATACCCTTTTAAAAAAGGGCAGACCTTCTTCTTCACCATATTTTTTTGGTTTACAGCCCTAATAGCGATTTTCTTCAACAATTATCATCCCCAAGTCACAGGTAACCAATTCTAAACTTTGTTCTTTCAATTCCTTACTGTTTTTCATCACTTCTAAAGCAAAAACTAAGGAATTTCATGGTAAAAATTGAGGATTTGAGTAGAATTAAGGAATTTTGTAAAAATCGAATCTTTACATCAAATTAAGGTCGGATTTCAAAACTAATAGTATATTTGGGTTCGTGGGTGAATGAGTAAACGTAATTTGGTCTGAACCCCGAGTTAAGACCAAGCGGGCCCGGGGTCGAGTTTTTACTCTTTTTTTTCGTGAAAACTTAGGAAAACGTATATTTTCAATACATTTAGTTCCTTTAGCATAGATTGATGATATTGAGTTAATTATGATTAGATTCGAGCAAGTTATAGGTGAACTCAAAAGGAAAAGCAGTGATTGAGCAGTGAGTGGCCTGCGAAATTGAGGTAAGTGTTTGGCCTAACATTGACTTGAGGGAATATGAATCCCTACTTGTTTGCTAGGTTAAATTCATGGGCGTGGTGTATAGGTGAGGTGACGAGTATCTATGTACCACCCAAATGGTTTGTCAATCATGATCCTTTCCCCGTTCCCAATTTAAGTGATCCTGGTCTTAATTGTTCTTTGTTAGTTATTGTTTCCATGACTACTAGGCCTCATTACTTTGCTGTTAAATATTATTTGGTTATTTTGGAAGAATATTGGTTGTGTATTTGGTTCTCTTGGGGAACTGAATATGTGGGATCGGGTTGCACGCCGCAATAAGACTGTGAAAAGGGTGAATAATGATGTTTTTTTACTGATTTTTAAACTTTAAATGATCTGGAAATCCCTGTTTTATTCTACGAGTTTTATCATATTTAGCACATGTGATTATTTTAAGGTAAAGTTTGGAAACTTGGAGTTTTAATTGAGTATTGGTTATAGCTGAGACCTGGAAAAGGCGGCCGAGTTATTTTATTCTTGTGCAGTATCCGTTTATTTGCTTAGAATGTTTTTCTTGATTTATTATTTATGTTGTCACATGATATATTATTAATGGCCCGCCTTAGCCTTGTCACTACTTCGTCGAGGTTAGGCTCGGCAATTACTTAGTACATGGGGTCGGTTGTACTGATACTACACTCTGCACTCTTTTGTGCAGATCCAGGTAATATCTAGTAGTAGAGATTTGTAGAGCAGCCACCTATTAATTCGGAAACACGAGGTATATCTTCCGGCATTCGCAGATCCCGAGAGTCTTCTCTTATTTTACATACGTTGTTTCATTATATTCAGAACAATTATACTATTTCCTTTAGCCCAATATTTGTAGTATTCTTTAGTAGTTCGTGAATTGTGGCACCACCCTCTGGGGTAGTTCTAGATCTATTTATATAATTAGCTCGTGGTTCGTTTTTAATCAATTGTTTAGTATTTTATCTGTGGAAATCAATTACATTAAGTTTACTTTAAATTTATTTATTGATGCTTAAGAAAAAAAATAAAGGAAATTAGCTACTCGAATTCTAACATTGGCTTGCCTAGCAAGTGTGGTGTTAGGCGCCATCACGATCCCTCATTCACGAACAAGCTTCCCTAGCTAATCTCACAATTCACGAACAAGCTTTGTAGAGTTCGAAGGATCGGTGCGGAGACGTCTGTACTTATCTCTCGGAGGCTATTGAGTTAGGAAACAACTCCATTTTTTATTTCTACTCTATCGTGCGATTCTTGTATCCCAAATACTGACTAGATTATTCTACTTTCTCGCAGATGGCGAGAACACGTGCTTCATCTTCCGCTGACTAGCATTCCGGTCCTCCAGCAGCAGCAGCTCCTACTAGGGGCAAAGGTCGAGGCCACGCTAGAGGCCAAGGCAGATGCAAGACTCAGCCCATTACTCAGGTATTAGCCCTAGCTGCGGAACCCTAGATTGAGATTGATGAGGGGGTTCCCACTCAGACTGTTCTAGTGGGACCAGCTCGGGTTCCCGAGGGATTTAGTACTACCCCGGTTCTTCAGGATGCTTTGGTCCGTTTAGTGGGCTTGATGGAGAGTGTGGCCCAGACGGGCACATTCCCTGTTGCTGCAATCGTATCTCAGGCTAGAGGAGGGGCCAGACTCCTGCTAACTCCAGTCCAGAATACTCCTCAAGTTCAGACCAGTAGCCAATCCTGTTGGGGTAATTTAGCCAGTTGCAGCAGTGTCGCCCGCTAATGGGGCAGCCATGTCTTCAGATGCTTTGTGGAGACTTGATAGGTTTATTAAGCTATTTCCTATCCATTTCAGTGGTGCTACTTCACAGGATCCACAGGAATATCTGGATAGTTGTCATGAGGTTTTGCGTAATATGGGTATTCTGGAGACCAATGGGGCCGATTCACAGCTTTTCAGATGACTGGTTCCGCCAAGCAATGGTAGAGGGACTATTTGTTGACTAAGCCAGCTGGATCACCTGCTCTCACTTAGAATCAGTTCTCTCATCTCATGTTGGAGAAGTTGTTGCCTGTTACTACCCGAGAGGATAAGCGTCGTCAGTTTGAGCGACTTCAGCAGGGAAATATGACTGTGACCCATTATGAGACTCGTTTTGTGGACTTGGCTAGAAATGTTATTCTTATATTTCCCACAGAGAGGGAGAGGGTCAGACGGTTTATTGATGGACTTGCTCAGCCTATCAGGTTTCATATGGCCAAGGAAACAGGGTCCGAGATTTCTCTTCAGGATGCAGCTAATATAGCTAGGAGGGTTGAGTCAGTTCTTGGGATGGGAGGTCAGGGGTCAGACAAGAGGCCTCACCATTCCGGTGTTTTCAGTGGTGCCTTATCTGGAGGCGGGACTTCATTTAGGTGAGGCCATTCTTCCAGGCCATTCCATTCAGCACTACAGGTGTCACATGGTACTTCAGGGGGTCGTGGTTCTTATCTTCCCCCTTCTGATCAGCCAGTTTATAGTGCTCCTTCAGCTCCTATTAGAGCACCTCCTCTGCAGAGTGTTTCGCGTGGCCAACCGGAATACTATTCATCAAGGGTGCTTCGAGTGTGGTGAACATGGGCATATTCGGAGGGCTTTTCCGTATTATGCAGGTAATCAGTTTCAGCAGCAGGGTTCTCGTGCTATAGTTCCGGCACCAGTTCCAGTACCACCTGCCCAGCCGACAAGGGGTAGGGGTCATGTAGTTAGAGGTAGAGGCTAGAATGTTAGAGGTGGAGGACAAATGGATGGAGGTGGAGGTCAGCCTGCTAGAGGTGGAGGTCCTCCCAGAGGTGGTTCAGGGTGGCGGGGCCCAGCCCCGACTATATGCATTTCCAGCTAGACCCGAGGCAGAATCCTCCGACGGTGTTATTACAGGTATCATCTCAAGTCTGTGATAGAGCTACTTTAATTTTGTTTCATCCGAGGTCTACTTATTCGTATGTTTCATCCTATTTTGCCTGGTATTTGAATGTGCCGTGCGATCCCTTGAGTGTCCCTGTTTATGTGTCTACACTGGTGGGGGATGCTATTGTGGTAGATCGAGTATATCGTTCGTGTGTGGTAGTCATTGAAAGTCTTAAAACTAATGTTGATCTTTTGCTTCTAGACATGGTTGACTTTGATGTTATATTGGGCATGGATTGGTTATTGTCCTATTATGCCATTTTAGACTGTCACGCCAAGACAGTTACTCTAGCCTTACCGGGATTGCCTTGATTAAAATGGAAAGGGACTCCTGGTCATTCTCCCATCCGAGTAATTTCATATGCTAAGGTTCGCCCGCATGGCGGAGAAATGGTGTTTGGATCATTTGGCCCATATTCGTGATTCCGATGCTGAGGTTTCATCTACAGGGTCAGTTCCTATCGTGCGTGAGTTTGCTGAGGTATTTCCTCCAGCAACCTTTATGGATTTGATGAATCGGTTTTTTAAGCCCCATATGGACTCTTTTGTGATCATGTTCACTGATGACATTGTTAGATACTCCCGCAGTCGGCAAGATCATGAGCAGCACCTCCGTATAGCACTCCAGACTTTGAGAGATAATCAATTGTATGCCAAGTTTTTGAAATTTGAGTTCTGGTTAGATTCAATAGCCATTTTGGGTCATATCGTATCAGCGGAGGGTATTCAGGTTGATCCTAAAAAGATAGAGGCAGTCAGGGACTGGCCTAGACCCACTACAGCTACGGAGATTAGGAGTTCCTTGGTTTTTGAGGGTTAAGACCGTCGTTTTGTGGAGGGGTTCTCATCCATAGCAGCCCCAATGACTAAATTGACTCAGAAAGGTGCCCTATTTTAATGGTCAGATGAGTGTGAGGCAAGCTTTCAGAAGCTCAAGACATCCTTGACTTCAACACCGGTTTGGTATAACCATCAGATTCAGGTTCTTTCACGGTGTATTGTGACGCTTCCCGAGTTGGACTTGGAGCAGTATTGATGCAGGATGGCATAGTGTCTGCATATGTATCTCGTTAGCTGAAAGTCCATGAGAAGAATTACCCTGTTCATGACTTGGAGTTAGCCGCCATTGTTCATGCATTAAAAATTTGGAGGCATTATCTTTATGACGTGCCGTGTGAAATTTTTACTGACCATCGCTGCCTCCAGTACTTATTCAAGCAGAAAGATCTAAATTTGAGGCAGTAGAGATGGTTAGAGTTGCTAAAAGATTATGATGTCACCATATTGTATCACCCAGGGAAGGCCAATGTGGTTGCCGATGCATTGAGTAGAAAGGGGGTGAGTATGGGTAGTCTTGCGTATATTCCAGTTGGCAAGAGACCATTCGCTTCAAACATTCAAACTTTGGCTAATCAGTTCGTGAGGTTGGATATTTCCCCCAGCAGTGTTCTAGCTTGTACCGTCGCTCCGTCTTCTCTATTGATCGTAGTCGGGAGCGCCAGGATGATGACCCACATTTGGCGGCCCTTAGGGACACAATTCGGCACGATGATGCCAAACAAGTTACAGTTGGAGATGATGGAATTTTGAGGATGCAAGGTAGGTTATGTGTGCCTAATGTTGATGGCCTTCGTGAGTTGATCCTTGAGGAGGCTCACAGCTCCAAGTATTCCATTCACCCAGGGGCAACAAAAATGTACCAAGATTTGAAGCAGCATTATTGGTTGAGAAGGATGAAAAAGGACATTGTGGCGTATGTTGCTCGTTGTTTAAATTGTCAGCAGGTAAAGTATGAGCATCAGAGACCTGGTGGTTTGCTTTAGCAGATAGAGATTCCTGAGTGGAAGTGGAAGCGTATCACTATGGACTTCGTTGTTGGGCTCCCACGGACTCAGAGGAAATTCGATGCGGTTTGGGTTATTGTGGATAGGCTGACTAAATTATCACACTTCATTCCTGTGGAAAATACTTATACTTCAGAGCGGTTGGCGGAGTTGTATATTCGAGAGATTGTTCGCCTTCATGGTGTTCCCGTGTCTATCATTTCTGATCGGGGTACGTAGTTTACTTCGCACTTTTGGAGGGCTGTTCAGCGTGAGTTGGGTACCCGAGTAGAGTTGAGTATAACATTTCACCCTCAGACTGACGGGCAGTCCGAACGTACTATTGAGATATTGGAGGACATGCTCTGCGCTTGTGTTATTGACTTTGGAGGTTCATGGGATCAGTTCTTTACGTTAGCGGAGTTTGCTTATAATAATAGCTATCAGTCGAGAATTCAGATGGCCCCTTATGAGGCATTATATGGTAGACTGTGCGGATCGTCAGTTGGATGGTTTGAGCCGGGAGAGGCTCGGTTGTTGGGTACTGATTTAGTTCAGGAGGCCTTAGATAAGGTCAAGATTATTCAAGAGAGACTTCGTGCAGCTCAGTCTAGGCAAATGAGTTATGCCGATCGTATGGTTCATGATGTAGCATTCATGGATGGAGAGAGAGTATTGCTTCGTGTTTCGCCCATAAAGGGTGTTATGAAATTTGGGAAGAAGGGTAAGTTGAGCCCTAGGTATATCGGGCCTTTTGAGATTCTTGATAGAGTAGGGGAGGTAGCTTATAGACTTGCGTTGCTTCCAGGGTTATCCTCAGTTCATATGGTATTCCATGTATCTATGCTGCAGAAATATCATGGTGACCCGTCCCACGGAAATCTGTCTAGTTGGACAAAGACTTGACTTATGAGGAGGAGCCGGTAGCGATTTTAGACCGGCAGGTTCTCCAGTTGAGATCTAAGAGTTATCCTTCAGTTTGAGTGCAGTGGAGAGGCCAGTTGTTGAGGCAGCTACCTGGGAGTCCGAGTCAGACATGCAGAGTAGATATCCACACTTGTTTGAAAATTCAGGTAAATGTCTATGTCCTTTCGAGGACGAACATACGTTCTAGAGGTGGAGATTGTGATGACCCAAGGAGTCACTTTATAAATTTAGACTCCGTTACATTATTAATAGCCATAAATAGACTAATTTTAAAATACATCGATTTGCGTGCGCAGTCCGGGCGTGAAACCGGAAAGCTATTATGTGAAAATATGAGAAATAGTGATTTCTAGAATTTAAATTTGATAAAAGTTGACTTTGGTCAACGTTTTGAGTAAACAAACCCGGATGCGTGTTCCGACGATCCCGGGAGGTCCGCAGTAAAATATGGGACTCGGGCGTATACCCAGAAATGAATTCCGAGGTTCCAAGCCTTAGAAATTAATTTTTGAAAGAAATTGTGTTGCTGAAATATTTATGAATTAAAGAAAAGAAATAATGTTTGAAATCATTGGTAGCAGGCCCGTATTTTGGTTCCGGAGCCCGATACAAATTTGTTATGTTATTAAAAGGTTAACTGTGAAATTTGGTGAAAAATGAAGTTCGTTTGACGTGATTCGGACATCCGGTTGAAGAGTTATGAACTTTAATAGTTCTTGTTGAAAATGATGAGTTTTGAGGTTTAATTCATAGTTCTGAATGTTATTCTCAAGATTTGATCGCACGAGCAAGTCCGTATGATGTTTTTAGACTTGCGTGCACGTTTTGTTTAGAGCCCCGAGGGCTCGAGTGAGTTTCGGATAGGCCACGGGGTGTTTTACACTTAAGATAATTGCTGGTTTTTCATTTTCTGGTGTCCAGGTCTGTTGTTCTATGTGATCTCATAGGAAGGTCCGCGATCGCATAATGTATAATCTGAGGTCCCAAATTTGTACTGTGCGAACGCAACACCAGGGATGCGATCACGATTCTTCATCCGGGCTAAGCTGTGAGAACGCACCCCCATCTGTGCGATCACAATGTATTAATCAGGCCTGGGGGAGGGGGAGGGGGACGGCATTGCTCTATGCGATCACACCCCTTCCCACACGATCGCGATTCACCATCCCTCATACCCTATGCGATCGCGACCCATGTATTGCGATCGCATAGATCTTCCGCCCAGCTAATATAAATACCCTTTTAGAAAAGGGCAGACCTTCTTCTTCACCATATTTTCGAGGTTTACAACCCTAATAGCGATTTGCTTCAACTATTATCATCCCCAAGTCATAGGTAACCAATTCTAAACTTTGTTCTTTCAATTCCTTACTGTTTTTCATCACTTTTAAAGCAAAAACTAAGAATTTTCATGGTAAAAATCGAGGATTTGGGTAGAATTAGGGAATTTTATAAAAATCGAATCTTTACATCAAATTAAGGTCAGATTTAAAAAACAATAGTATATTTGGGTTCGTGGCTGAATGGGTAAACGTAATTTGGTCCGAACCCCGAGTTTAGACCAAGCAGGCCCGGGGTCGGGTTTTCACCTTTTTTCGAGAAAACTTAGGAACAATTATATTTTTCAATAAAGTAAGTTCCTTTAGCATTGATTGATGATATTGAGTGAATATTTGAGCAAGTTAGAGGTGAACTCAAAAGGAAAAGCAGTGATTGAGTAGTGAGTGGCCAACAAAATTGAGGTAAGTGTTTGGCCTAACTTTGACTTGAGGGAATAGGAATCCCCACTTGTTTGCTAGGTGAAATGCATGGGCGTAGTGTATAGGTGAGTGACGAGTATCTATACACCACCCAAATGTCCTTTTAAACATGATCCTTTCCCCGTTCCTAATTTAATTGATCCCGGTCTTAATTGTTCTTTGTTAGTTATTGTTTCCATGACTACTAGACCTCATTACTTTGCTGTTAAATATTATTTGGTTATTTTTGAAGAATATTAGTTGTGTATTTGGGTTTCTTGGGGAACTGAAATGTTGAGCAGTTTGACATTATGTTGGAATTATATATATATATATATATATATATATATATATATATATATATATATATATATATATATATACATATGTTTTTTTTATATTTATATTTTTTTTT
>ML264242.1:14975-47880 GCA_005239495.1 Nicotiana undulata
TATATATATATATATATATATATATATATATATATATATATATATTCATGTCAATTTCTTTGATTATTTACATTTGTTGTTGTAAGTGTGTTGAAAGTGTTGGTTGTTCTCTTAATCCTGTCATGGTACGTAAAGACTGAGTTGGGTTGACAGTGTTATGGTGATTACATATATTCAGGCTGATATTATTGTGGGATGTTGTTTTTTAAAGCTTACGGGCTATATTGTTTTCTGTTTGAAACTTTTGAATAAAAATTGGTGTGATAAGGGTGGATAATTGGTGTGATGTGGGTGGATAAATGATTGTGATATTGTGAATAGGTGGGATCGGGTTGCACGCCGCAACAAGACTGTGAAAAAGGTGAATAATGATGTTATTTTACTGATTTTTAAACTTTAAATGATTTTGAAATCCTTGTTTTATTCTACGGGTTTTCTCATATTTAGCACATGTGATTATATTAAGGTAAAGTTTGGAAACTTGGAGTTTTAATTGAGTATTGGTTATAACTGAGACCTGGAAAAGGCGGCTGAGTTATTTTATTGTTGTGCAGTATCCGTTTATTTGTTTAGAATTTTTACTTGCTTTATTATTTATGTTGTCACATGATATATTGTTAATGCCCCGCCTTAGCCTCGTCACTAATTCGTCGAGGTTAAGCTCGACACTTACTCAGTACATAGGGTCGGTTGTACTAATACTATACTCTGCACTCTTTTGTGCAGATCTAGATACTATTCAGTAGTAGAGATTTGTAGAGCAGTCACCTATTCTTTCGGAGACACGAGGTATATCTATCGGCTTTCGCAGATCCCGAGAGTAGTCTATTATTTTACATCCCCTGTTTTATTATATTCAGAATAGTTATACTATTTCCTTCAGCCCAATATTTGTAGTATTCTTTAGTAGTTTATGAATTGTGACTCCAGACTCTGGGGTAGTTCTAGATCTATTTATATAATTAGCTCGTGGTTCGATTTTAGTTAATTTTTTAGTATTTTATTTGTGGAAATCAATTACATTAAGTTTACTTTAAATTTATTTATTGATGCTTAAGAAAATAATCAAAGGAAATTAGCTACTCGAATTCTAACATTGGTTTGCCTAGCAAGTGTGGTGTTAGGCGCCATCACGATCCGTAAGGATGGGAATTTGGGTCGTGACAAGTTGGTATCACAGCACTAGGTTGCTTAGGTCTTAAAATTCACGAACAAGCTTAGTAGAGTCCAAAGGATCGGTACGGAGACGTCTGTACTTATCTCTCGGAGGCTATTGAGTTAGGAAACAACTCCATTTTTTATTTCTACTCTATCGTGAGATTCTTGTATCCAAAATATTTACTAGATTCTTCTACTCTCTCGCAGATGGCGAGAACACATGCTTCATCTTCCGCTGACCAGCATTCCGGTCCTCCAGCAGTAGCAGCTCCTACTAGGGGCAGAGGCCGAGGCCACACCAGAGGCCGAGACAAAGGCAGGACTCAACCCGTAACTCAGGAAACAGCCCCAGCCGCGGAACCCAAGATTGAGATTGATGAGGGGGTTCCGACTCAGACTGTTCTAGCGGGACCAACTCAGGTCCCGAGGGGTTTATTGCTACCTCGGTTCTTCAGGATGCTTTGGTTCGTTTAGTGGGATTGATAGAGAGTGTGGCCCAGACGGGCACATTCCATGTTACTGCTGCCGTATCTTAGGCTGGAGGATGGGTCTAGACTTCTGCTACCCATACTCCAGATCAGAATACTCCTCAAGTTCAGACCCTAGTAGCCAATCCCGTTGGGGTAATTCAACCAATTGCACTAGTGTCGCGCACTAATGGGGAAGCCGTGTCTTCAGATGATTTGTGGAGACTTGACAAGTTTATTAAGCTATTTCATGTCCATTTCAGTGGTGCTAGTTGAGAGGATCCGCAGGAATATATGGATAGTTGTCATGAGGTTCTGCGTAATATGGGTATTTTTGAAACCAATGGGGTCGATTTCACGGCTTTTTAGATGACTGGTTCCGCGAAGCAATGGTGGAGGGACTATTTGTTGACTAAGCCAGCTGGATCACCTGCTTTGATATGGAATCAGTTCTCTTATCTCTTTTTGGAGAAGTTCTTGCCTGTTACTACCCGAGAGGATTAGCGTCGTCAGTTTAAGCGACTTCAGCATGGCAGCATGATTGTGACCCAGTATGAGACTCGTTTTGTTTACTTGGCTAGACATGCTATTCTTATATTGCCCAGTATGACTCATTTTTGGGTCGGTTGTACTTATACTACACTTTGTATTTCGTGAGCAGATCTAGATACATATGGACACGGCAGTTGCTAGGTTTGGTGCCTGCTCGGATACTATTGAGGTAGATGCTATGACGCCCACAGACATCGACTCTCCTTCCTTTCAGTTTATTCAATACTGTTATGTTTTCCAAACAACTGTATTATAGATTTAGACTCTGTTGACACTTTGTAGCTCATGTACTCGGTGATACCAGGACTTTGGGATTTGTTGTCGTGGAGTTTCAGTTGTTTATATGAGTTATTTATGAGATTCTACTATGAAACTCGTTAAATCATGTTCTTAATTTTAAATGCGTAGTTATTTTGCGATTGTCGGCTTACCTAGTAATATGATAGGCGCCATCATGTTAGGTTGGGATTTGAGTCGTGACATATCTTAACACCCGTTATCCTATTACTTTTGAAAGAAAACCTATGAACACAAATATGATGAAAATTCATTTGAAAAATCTCTTATCGCAGATCTGCAACTTAACTACTCAATTACACAAGTCATGGTACCTGAATTAAATCAAATGAGAATAATTCTGGCTTCATTCATGGTCAATTAGTGAAGAACTACACAAATGTTCAGAGGGCACCTGATTACAAAAATATAATCAGTAAGAGTCTAGAATATAAGCCTTTAATATTGAGAATTACCAGCTAGAAAAATAGCGGTGAAATCAAGATTTCCAGCAATAATAAATAAGTATAAATGAAAGATTAAAATAGGTCATATTCCAGCAATTAAATCCCAGAAAAACACTTGTTTGAAAGGCTAAAGAAATTAGAAAATTTTGATGAATTCGAAGAGAAAGACTCCAAAGGTTGAAATCCTTCACTCCTTTCTCAAAGTTTTTAAAGAAAACAATTCCACTTGTGTAACTATCCGACTGATTATTTTGAGATTTGACATCTCGTTTGGTGGTTTGAGACCTTGAATAGCTTCATATGATGCATTATGACTTGCAAGTACGGTTTGCTTCGATGCTTTAGAGGTCTGGGATTTGATTTGATAGAGTGAATTTGAATACTTTAAGTTGAAAGAGTTGACCAAGATTTGGCTTTCTAGTAGAACACTTCGTAATCAAAATTTGATGTTTTCAATAGGTTTTTATAGTAATTTTGGACTTGGTCATATGTGCGAATTTGAATTTGGATGTTCCTAGAAGGTTTTGCTTCTATTTGTCGAAAGTTGGAAACTTGAAGAATTGAAGAGTTATCAGTTTGATGGAAGATGACTTTGGGGTTATCAAAATCGGATTGTGATTTTGAGACCTTGGATAGGTCCATTTAGTTACTTGGAACTTAAGTGCAAAGTTTGATTGTGATCCGTAATGTCTAGGTGTGATTCAAACGAGTTCGGCGAAGTTAGAATATTCGAAAGTTAAGAGAATAATTTTCGATCTTTGATTCGTGGTTTTATGTTATTTGTAGTGTTTTGAGCCTTTGGATAAGTTTGAAAATAATGTTTGAACTTTTTGGTATGATTGGACGGGGTCCCAATGGGCTCAAGTGCGTTCCAGGGTGGTTTTAGACTATTTCAGTTGGGTTTGGAGCTATTGTGTTGCTGGTCTTCTACAGTGATTTGTGATCGTAGAGCTAGGCTTGCAATCACGGAGAAGGATTTTGGCTAGCTGGACATTTGTGTTATGCATTCACGGTCTAAGGGTCGCGTTCGTGAGTTTTGGGAGTTGGAGATTTATTCTTTGCGTTCGTATGGTGTGTCTTACGTTTGCGAACTATTGGGATAATGACCTTTACGTTCGCTTATCAGTTATGATGTTCGCATAGAGTCAGAGGAGGCTAGGCAGATTGTTGGATTTTGAATTCCCAAGATGGAGCTCGCATTCGATGTAACGGCATGACTTGTCATTTTGATATGTAGCACGTCGTTTGCCAGTTTGAGAACTTGACTAGCTTCACTTCATGTTTTAAGACTTGTACGCGTAGCCGAAATTGAATTTCAAGAAGTTCAGAGTTGATTCGGATGGAAAGGTCTCAATATAGAAGCTTTGAATTGGAAGAGTTGATCACAGCTTGACTTTTGAGTAAATGACATCAAAATCGGGGTTTGAAGGTTCCAATAGGTTCGTATGATGATTTCAGATTTGGGCGTATGTTCGGGTTGAGTATCGGGTTGTCCGGGAGCATTTCGATATATTGTGGAAAGTTGTCATTTTTAAGGTTTTAGAATTTCCTAAGTTTAGTTTGAAGTGGACTTTGGTGTTATCGACGTCTGATCGGGGTTCCGAGCCTTGTAATAGGTTCGTATCGTGACTTGTGGCTTGTACATAAAGTTTGGTGGCATTCCGGAATGTTTAAGTATGATTCCGACGTGTTTGTCAAAGTTTGAATGTTTGAAATTTGAAAGAAGTATTTTGGTCGTCAATTCATAATTTTGATGTTATTCGCGATGTTTCGAGCCTTTGAATAAGTTTGGATAAGGTATTGGGACTTGTTGGTGTGATTGTACAGGGTCACGGGGTCCTTGGGTGTGTTTCAGGATGGTTTCAGGTCATTTCTCCATGTTTTGCTGTTGCTGTTGCTGGTTCTGGTGTTGTTCACCGTGAACACGTAGTGGTTACCGCGTTCGCAAAGAAGGATCCTAGATACTGGATATTTGTGCTTTGCGTTCACGAGTGTTGTCACGCGTCCGCGAAGGTTTAGGGGGCAAGGCTCCGCGTTCGCGATTCGATGTTCGCATTCGCGATGAAGAAGCTGGTCTGGTGGCTGACTTGGTCTTCACATTGGCAGGCACGTTTGCGATGGGCAGGATGGTAAAGCTCCGCATTCGCATGCCCTTTTTCCCGTTCGCGTAGACGGGTTTGGCAGCAGAAGCTGAATGTGCTTCATGAAAGTTCGAGAATTTCTGCGTTTGCAATGAAGGTCGTATGGGCAATCTATAAGATTGCAAAAACGGGTTTTGGCTTATTTTATCTCTTCCGTGGGAGCCAAGCTTGGGGCGATTTTGAAGGAGCTTCTTCGTCATCCATCACTAGGTAAGTGACTTCTACACATTGTGAATTAAATACGTGAACTTATACATGGATTTGAACATGGAAATTGGTTGATATTGTGAGATTTTGAAAAAAACCTAGAATTTATATTTTTGGATTTTGACCACAAATTGAACATGGAATTAGGGATAAATTATATATATATGAGTTCGTGGTGTTAAGGGTAATGTTTATCTTCGAAATATTTTGGAATTCGGGTACATGGGCCCGAGGGTTGACTTTTCGAGCGTAGTTGGCAATTGTTATAAATTAATTAATTATGAGTGTTGGAGTATATTTTTATTGGTTTTCATGTTGTTTGACAAGTTTCGCATCGTTTGGATTTGAATTGAGGAGTTAGAGAGGCTTTGAGCCGGTTATTGAAACTTTAGAGCGAGCTAAGTCTCTTGTATAACTTTGCGAGGGGGAAACTACCTCGTAGGTATTAAAATTGTTATGTGCTACTAGTTGTAGGTGCTACGTACGCTCGAGGTGATGAGAGTCCGTATGCATATAAAAGCATGTTTATGTACGGGTAGGCTTAGGACTTTATCATGTAATATTTGAATTATTTGAACTCATTTTGCTAGCTTAATTAAGTGAATTTATAATTGAAATTAATTTGGGAATATATTTGGCCTAGATTTATCACCTTGAGTTGTTTGGTGAGATATTTGATAAACGGTAAGAGTCATGTTTACTTTATGCTCTTGCACTTGTGTTGTAAGAACGTGACTTGTAATTCGATAAGTTTCTTCATTTCATGTGGATCGGGCAACGCCCCGACAGTATATTGAGATGCATCTCTAGTTTACGCCAGTCGAACCTCGGAAGTGTAATGATCACGTCCAAACGCATACCTCTAAAGAGGTATGACATGACTGTTTGCAATAATAAAACCCAACAAAGAGTCGGGATCGAATCCTCAGGGAGCTAAGATGGGAGCTGGGAATATATATTCAGAATTAGTAAGTGAAGTATCTAGATTGCACTTCCACAAATAGGTTTTTATTTCTACTTCAAAAATTAAGCTAATGGTTGAAAATTTAATACATAAACTAGAGATAATTGTTTATGAGTGTTTTTCGAAATATATAAAAGGGCTAGGGTTCTGACCATGACCTAGGTGTTTTCCTAATGAGAGAAAGACTTTTATGCTCGTTTTATTGACTAGGATGTATTATATCCCACAAAACTATGTTGCCCACTCAATACCTCTCAGTCAGACCAAACCAGTATCTACCAAAACGGTTGATAAGATCTCAAGTCGAGTTATTATTATCTCTAGGTTGAACCCTTTAATTGGGTTAATCAATCTCTCAATTGACCCAATTCCTTGTCAGCTAAGTTAACCTAGACTAGTGTCACAGGGATATTTTATGTCACCCGAATTCTGTCCGAGGTTTCACCCTTGTGCGGCAGTCAAAAACAGCCTTGACTTCAGCCTTTCCAGTACATAGAATTATTTAGGAACGTTTTGGACTTAAGCAAATTTAGGCAGCAAATTAAAGTAAAGGCACACACGAGAATTACAGGAATTTCTCCCCAACTTGTATTAATAAGTGAATACAAGAACACAAAGAAGCCAACCCTATGTCCAAGACAAAGAACTCCCTAGGTCCTTGCCCCAAAACGCGTTTCCCACCCTTAGGAAAATACTTAGACGAATTTTGGCTAACTCAAATTCCACAAGCTAAGTTCTGCCCCCTTTGGACAGCCTTATGCACATATATATAGTGTAGGCTGCCCAATTACATTTGGCAAGTTTAAAACATTCAGTTGACAAGCCCCAACCGATGGGAAAACACTAAGACATGATACAAAAATGTTTCCACTCCTTTAGCCCATGATCAACCACGTTTTGGAAGTGGTTGTAACCGCCAACAGCCTCCCATGTGCCTTGCACACATTTTTGAATTGCTACCTGTGCACAACATGTGCCTGTTTTGCCCAGCTGCTGCGTGCCCAAGGCTGGCATTGCGCCCAGCCTTGCCTTTGACACTGCTCCGCCCCAATGCCATGGCCACAGCGTGCCTTCCCTTGACTTATCCGCACACAAACACTGCCACAGCTGCCCGCTTGTGTCAAGTCGCCCCCAACTTGATCAAATATGCCTGCATCAATTATTCTTGCTTATCCCACATTGCCTTGCCTTGCCTTGCCATGCCTTTGCCCTTTCTTTGACATGGCGTTACTTTTCCATGTTTATGCCAACCCGCACGTCTAAGTGAGATGCGCCTTGCCTCCGTTCAAAGCGCATTTGTCAAGCCCGCATAGTCCGTCATGCCAAGCTGCCCGTCATGATGTTGCCCCATTTTTGAGGTTGTGTGCCAAGGCCATCATGAAAATCCTTGTCACAACCCAAACCTGTCGAGGACCTTTGTCAAGGGGCTAACAAACCACCCCCACCAGAAGAATTCGTCGTCCTCGACGAAGCAGTCTTCGCATTTTTCAGCACCACCATAGGTCCTAAATATGTTGTCTCGTGCTCATGTTCTTCTTCGTTCAACTCTTCTTCACCTTTTTCTTCAGTAAACAAAGTTGAGAGTCGTTCGAGTTTTGGACAATCCCTCGCCATGTGTGGTTATTTGCAAATAAAAAAGCCATCAAACTTGCTGTTTTGTCCCTTGTTTGTCGAAGGTCAGGCGCATTGCCTTTCCTTTCCATTGCCATTGCCCTCAACAACATTACTCTTGTCATTTCCGTTCTTCCTCCACTCTTTTTCCTTGTCCTTGTTCCCATTTTTGGACTTTGAAGTAGTAGAGAAATCATAACCATCTTGTCCCAACCAGAAATTACCCAATGCATCTCCAACATCGATGGAACTAGGAAGGTCTTTCACATTCTGCCTTCGAATTTCCATCTGCGCCCATGTCTGCAACTCGTAAAGGAAATTGTGCAGCTTGTCTTCCTCGGACATGTTGCTTATATCTAGCATCAAAGAACTGAAATCTTTGACATATTCCCTGACAAACCTGGTCATCGGGGCTGCAATAGATGAAAAGCCCTCTACAAACCGACGATAGTAACCTGCTAAGCCCAAGAAACTCTGAATCTCTGTAGCTGATGTGGGCCTATGCCAATCCTTAACTGCTGAAATCTTCTTGGGATCTGCCTGCATACCCTCTACTGACATAACATGACCCAAGACTGCAACCGAGATCAACCAGAACTCACACTTGGAAATATTGGCATACAGCCGACTGTCCTTCAGAGTCTGGAGGACGACTCGAAAGTGTTGCTCGTGCTCCTCCCGACTGCGGGAGTAAATCAAAATATCGTCATTGAAGACAATCACGAAAAAATCCAAATAAGGCCTGAACACTCGGTTCATCAACTCCATGAAAGTGGCTGGGGCATTTGTCAACCCAAACGACATCACCAAGAACTCATAATGCCAGTACCGAGTGCGAACTGTCTTAGGGTCATCCGGCGCCCTAATCCTCAACTGATGGTAACCAGATCTCAAGTCAATATGTGAAAACACGGTGGCACCCTGAAGCCGATCAAACAAATCATCAATCCTTGACAATAGATACTTGCTCTTTATATTGGCCTTGTTTAATTGTCTGTAATCAATGCACATCCTCATCATTTCGTCCTTTTTCTTAACAAACAACACTGGCGCGCCCTAAGGAGAAACACTATGCCTAATAAAGCCTTTATCGAGCAAATACCGCAACTGATCCTTCAACTCTTTTAGCTCTAGCGGGGCCATACGATATGGCGGAATAGAAATGGGCTGAGTGCCCGGAGCCATATCAATTCAAAAGTCAATGTCCCTGTCGAGGGGCATACCCGGCAGGTCTGCAGGAAATACCTCTGGAAACTCACGAATAATGGGCACATACTCCATAGAAGGAATCTCGACACAAGAATCACGAACATAAGCAAATAGGCCTAACACCCCTTCTCAACCATGCGCCGAGCCTTCATATATGAGATAAACCTGCTGGAAGAATGACAAGGAGTCCCCCTCCACTCCAATCGAGGTACTCCCGGCAAGGCCAATGTCACAGTCTTGGCATGACATTCCAGAATAGCATGATAATGAGAACACCAATCCATCCCAAAAATAACATCGAAATCAACCATATCAAGGAGTAGAAGATCTACTCTGGTCTCAAGACCACGAATAACCACTATAAACAAACGGTAGACTCGATCTACCACAATAAAATCACCCACCAATGTAGATACATATACATGAGTACTCAGGGAATCACGAGGCATAATCAGATACGGAGAAAAATATGAGGACACGAAGGAAAATGTGGACCCCGGATCAAACAAAACCAAAGCATCCCTGCTGCAAACTGAAACCATACCTGTAATGACTGCATCAGAGGCCTCAGCCTCAGGCCTGGCGGGCATAGCATAACATCAAGGCTGGGCCCCACCAATCTGAACATCCTTGGGTCGACCTACTGCGGGATGACCTCTACCTCTAATAGCATGACCTCCACCTCTAAATCTCTGGACTCCACCTCTGGCAGCTCGACCTCCACCCCTATCTAGTTGAGGGGGTGGTGGAGCACCTGGTGCGGGAATCATAGCACGAGAACCCTGGTGCTGAGAACCACTCGAGGCTCGGGGGGAAAATCTAGCAATGTGCCCTGGGCCACCACAAGTATAAAAAGATCTCGGCTGCTGAGACTGCTGGCCCTGAAACTGTCCCTGTCGACCGGAGTAACCACTCTACAAACTCTGGAGCGGCGGTGCACTGATAGGAGCTGGTGGTGCACTGCGGGATACCTGAAGTGCTGACTGAAAGGGTCTAGGAGGATGACCTCTGCCAAAATAATCCTTACCTCCAGATGAGGCACTACAAAACCGGCCAAAATGACGAGGCCTTTTGTCAGACCCCTGAACACTACCCTGCAATAAGACCATCTCGACTCGCCTGGCCACATTGGCCGCTTCCTGAAATGAAATATCACTGCCTGTCGCTCTGGCCATCTGTAGTTTAATCGGCTAAGCTATCCCCTCAATAAACCTCCTCACCCTCTATCGATCGATGGGGAGTATCATGATGGCATATCGGGCCAAAGTGATGAACCTGGTCTCATACTGTGTAACTGTCATAGAAGCCTATTGGAGACGCTCAAACTGCCTCCGGAGATCCTCTCTCTAGGTGACGGGAAGAAACTTCTCCAAGAACAAATCAGAGAACTGAGCCCAAAACAAAGGTGGTGATCCAGCTGGTCTAGTCAAGCAATAATCCCTCCACCAAGTTTTGGCTGGACTAGAAAGGCGGAAAGTAGCAAAATCGACCCCATTGGTCTCAACTATCCCCATGTTCCGAAGAACCTCATAGTAACTGTCTAAGAAATCCCGGGGATCCTCTGAAGGTGCACCATTGAAAGTAGTAGGAAACAACTTGGTGAACCAGTCCAATCTCCATA
This sequence comes from Nicotiana undulata, assembly GCA_005239495.1. Classification (NCBI taxonomy): domain Eukaryota; kingdom Viridiplantae; phylum Streptophyta; class Magnoliopsida; order Solanales; family Solanaceae; genus Nicotiana; species Nicotiana undulata. Next base: position 25,649 of record ML264242.1, read on the forward strand.
AGGCATCAGCACACATAGCTGCTCCCTCAACGGCCTGAGCCCCAATACCCGGCTGAACTACCCAGTTTTCTGAGGTGCTGGAGACCGGAACTGAGAAGCTAACTGCTCAGGCGTGCGGGTGGCATGAGTCTGGGCTCCTACCCCAGCCTGAGAGACGGCTGGTGCTGTGGGAAGTAGACCTGCCTGAGCCACGCTCTCCATGAGGCCCACTTAACGGACCAGAGCATCCTGTAGTACCGAGGTGTCAGTGAACCCCTTTGGGACCTGAGCTGGTCCAACCGAGACTTTCTGGGAAGGAACCTCATCGGCAAACTCTACATGAGGATCCTCCATTGGGGCTGCTGCTCTAGGTTGAGGCCTGCCCCTTCCTCAACCCCTAGCACAGCCTCGGCCTCATCCTCGGCCCCTCGTAGGAGCTTCAATCGGATCCTCGGGCTGCTGGTCAGTAGATGAAAAAGCGCGTGTTCTCGCCATCACCGAGAGAATAGAATAGAAATTCAATTAGCATTTAGAAGTCAAATCGTACGACAGAGAAAAATAGATGTGAAGATATTCCTAAACTCTGTAGCCTCTGGGGGATAAGTACAGACGTCTCCGTACCGATCCCTCAGACTCTACCAAGCTTGTCCATGAAATGTGAGACCTAAGCAACCTAGTCCTCTGATACCAACTTGTCACGACCCGAATTTCCCACCGTCGGGTCTGTGATGGCGTCTAACGTTGAACCCGCTAGACAAGCCAACGTGTATATTCAATTTACTTTATTCCTTGGTTAATAATTAATAACAGATAAATAACAATATAAACATGAATAGAGATAAAAGATGTAGCAAGATATATATATATATATATATATATATATATATATATATATATCTTGCTACATCTTTTATCTCTATTCATGTTTATATTGTTATTTATCTGTTATTAATTATTAACCAAGGAATAAAGTAAATTGAATATACACGTTGGCTTGTCTAGCGGGTTCAACGTTAGACGCCATCANAATCCCAGAATAGTGGAGTCACAACTCACAGACTGTCTAAGAGTAATACACGTAAAAGTCTGAAAGAAATAAGTACATCCAGTTCTAAATCAACTAGAACAAAAATACAAGGAAATATAGGAGAGGACTCCAATCTCTGCGGACGCCAACAGGATTACCTCGTTGTACCGAGATCCGCACAACAAAAGATGTGCAAGTGTAGTATCAGTACAACCGAACGCATGTATTGAGTAAGTGTCGAGCCTAACCTCGGCGAAGTAGTGACGAGGATAGGACACGACAACAGAGACAATCTGTGCAATATCATAATATTCAGGAGAAATAATAACAATAACACAAAATTAAACAACTAAGTACAAGGAAAAAAAGAGGAACATGCTGGGGGAAAGAAATATCAGATAACAAATTTAACGGAGTAAAACAACAGTTCAAATATCAACATAACAACAGGAAATAACAACATAGAGAAAATAGTGCACGACATCACCCTTTGTGCTTTTACTCTCATCCTCACAATAACAAATAGAAACGACACGACATCAACCTTCGTGCTTTTAATATCATAACATGGCACGGCATCACCCTTCGTGCTTTTACACTTTCATCCTCAAAATAAATAATACACGACATCACCCTTCGTTCTTTACACTCTTCCTCAAAGAAATTAATACACGACATCATCCTTCCTGCTTTACACTCTTCCTCACCCAAATAATATCAATAGCAGAAGTTTGGCAAGGAAGAAATCAACAATATGAATCATATCAATTAGTCACAACATCTCGACAAGGGAACAACGGTAGAAATATCATCGTTCCGGCAAGGAGCACAGCTATACCCAATCTTACTCAAGTACATTTCTTTACAAAATATTCCTCAACCGAAACTCATGCTCAACAATATTCATCACAGAGAATTTCCACCAAATAAACAACCACTAAAGTGAAGTTTAGTCTATAATACAGTAAACATTAATGAAAATCACGTAATTCATAATATACGACTCACGGGCATGCTTGACACCAACATATAGGTACTCGTCACCTCACCTATACGTTGAACATGGTATAAACACATAGCAAATAAGACTCAACGCCGATTCCCTCAAGCTAATGTTAGGCCAAACACTTACCTCGACTTCCACGACCAAAATCACGCCTCAATCACCGCTTTTCCTTTTGAACTAGACTCCAATTCGATTGTATCTAGACATAATTGACTCAATAACATCAATAAACGCTAAATAATTCAATTCCAATGCTTAATTATGGGTTTTCTAACATTCTTCCCAAAAGGTCAAAAATCTACCCCGGGCCCGCTTGGTCAAAACACGAGGTTTGGACAAAAACTCGATCACCCATTCACCCACGAGCCCGAATATGTAATTAGTCTTGAAACCCGACCCCAAAACGAGGTCCAAATTCGAATTATTCGAAAAGCCCTAACTCTACCCAAATCGCTAATGTTCTACCCTTAAGAACATGATTTTGCCCTAGAAATCTAATGGGTGTTGATAAATATTGAAGAAAATGAGTCTAAGATTACATACCTATGAATTTGTGGTGAAGTTCTCTTTCAAAAATCGCCCAATTTGGAGTTTGGAAGAAGAAGTTATGAATTTTTTGTTTAATCCCGTATAAGTTCTGTTTTTAAAAATCACTGGGCAAAATTGTTCATCGCGTTCGCGTAGGCTTTGCTTACCTGGCCTATGTGTTCGCGAGCTTCAGACCGCATTCGCACATGGATAAAACCACCCAGCTCTCCAACCCTTTACTTACTCTACGCGTTCTCGATCCTATGGACGCATTCGCGTAGAGTCCCAGTACTACCCTCCCCCATGTCCCATTTGTGCTATGCGTTCGCGTGAGGCCCTTCGCGTTCATGTAGGGCATTTCCCCCAAGCGCCGCGTTCACGACCCAGGCCCTGCGTTCGCATAGGTATAATTTTGTCCTAGCCCAGTTTGTGCATCGTGTTCGCATGAATTGCACCGCGAACGCGAAGGTCAACCGCAAAAACATCTTACGGACTTACTCGTGCGATCAAATCACCAAAATAACATCTTAAACGATGAATTTATCACTAAAATCAAGGAAAATTCTCAAAACTTTCAAAACATCAAACTTTACATCTACGGATCCTAATAACATCAATCGACTTCCGTTTCTTACCAAACTTTACAGACATGACGTAATTATTATATCAAACCTGTACCGGGCTCCGGTACCAAAATACGAGCCCGATACCACAGATTTCACATATAATTAAACTTTCAACAATCCTTTATATTTTCAGAAAACAATTTCTTTCAAAAATTCTTTTCTCGGGCTTGGGACCTCGGAATTTGATTCCGGGCATACGCCCAAGTCCCATATTTTCTTACGAACCTTCAGGGACCATCAAATCATGGATCCGGATCCGTTTACCAAAAATATTGACCAAAGTCAACTTAATTCAAATTTCAAAAACAAAACTATCATTTTTCTTAGTTTTTCACATAAAGGCTTCCCGGCTATACATCCGGGCTGCACATCAAATCGAGGTTAGATAAGAGGAGGTTTTCATGATCTCGGAACACAGAATTGACTTATAAAACACGGGATGACCTGTTGGGTCATCACAACCACATCCACCCTTTGCATTCTCTAAACTATCTCAATACTGCAGAGTTACACCTCTCCAGATCTTTCAACTGAAACTGTCGCTCAAGAGTGAGAGACCTCACTGGCCACCATTCACGAAAGCCCGAGAAGGCTACCAAGATGACAAATCGGTCCTTCCATACCTCTTTCTTCTTCGATCTTTCAAGGCTGGCAACTGTAGCATCTCCACCTCTACCATCATCTGGGATTTCCTGAAGTGATGTCTCTGGTGCCTCAGGGGCAGGTATAATAGATTGATTAGAAGCATGACTAGCACTTTCCGAGCCCTCGAAAGTGATATGAGATGTGGATGACTCCTCCCTGAGATGATACCTCCCTGGAGGACTTTACTGGATAGCCGACTATTCATGTACAAAGGTTGAGTTTCCCTCTGATACTTCCCTAGATAGGGCATAGGAACTAGACTCAGAAAGGTCTGCATATCTCCCTCTACCGACTGTTGTTTTCATTCTGCTTTTATGCTATTAGGAACTAGGTAAGGGTCTCTCATCTCCTCCCCAAGAAGGGTCACCCCTTCATTTCAAAGTGTCACCTCTGCCTCTAGATCGAAAAAAATTTTGTACCAAGCAAAGGCGATTGTTAGATGCAATTCAAGTTCAGACGTACAATGAATGTAATGACACCCCGGAAGATACAGTGGGGAACACGATTGAAACTGTCACGCCCCAACCCTGGGGGACTCGACCGACGCTTAACCGAGTGAACCCACTCAAGCAAGCCTGATTAGCCTATCCTATCCGACTCATTCACTTCCTGAGATTGTGGCACAACATTGTTTACTGAGCTAGCAGGGAGTGATTCACAAGCATACATTTATGACATTTAGTCCATTTTCCTCTTACACCGATATAAACATGTAGATCTTCCAAAACATACATACTAGTTACAATATTTAAGATATGGGATCACAGTTATGAGTTAATCCAAAAGCTACTCAAAACATATACGACCACATAAGTGTCTACGGAGACTCTAGAGAATAAGGAAGATGGACATAATCTTGCCGCCGACAAGGCCCCGACTATACCTTGAAATAGAACAACATATATACAAAAGAGAGCAACATAGATTTACACACGGCTCCAGGAGGAAATGGGGCTCACAAGAACCGTTGTAAGGAGGAAGAGAGGGCACCACTATCGACGCTTGGCGCTACCAGCTACAGAGCCACCTACATCCATAAGACGATGTAGCGCCCCGACAAAAGGGACGTTAGTACCATTGATTAGTACTAGTATGTATGAACAAACTCTACTCTAGATAGAATAAACATCCAACATGTAGTGATGCAAACAGAGACTTCATATAACAATTGACTGAAGTAGGGGATAAGCACAAATAAGAGTCACCATGTTTTCTTATACCGTTTTGCCATCTTTTGGTTAATATTCTTTTAAAGCCAAGCGCTATGATTATTAATATACCACCGTGTCGTTGTCACACGGAGTCCGGTCTCTGCCCGACCGGCTATGCCATCCTAAGTGAGACATCATTATACCACCGTGTCGTTATTACACGGAGTCCTATCTCCGCCCGATCGGCTAAGCTATCTTATTTGAACCAGTGGGACATCATCATTATCATACTTTCATTATTACCACCGTGTCGTTATCACACGGAGTCTGATCTCGGCCCAATCAGGTAAGCCATCCCACTTGGAACAATGAGACATCATCAATATAATACTTTCATAATTACCACCATGTGTACAGCATGGAGTCCGATCTCCGCCCGATCGGCTAAGCCATCTCACTCTAGGACATAACCATATAATTTTAAAATCTTTTAGTTCACATCTCATATCATATTAATCCTCTAGTTCACATTTCTTCTCATCCTTTAGTTTACAATTCTTGGAACATGGGCCTATTTAACCTTTTAGGTTACATTTCCTTTCTCCAACCATATCGTATATTCATCCTTCACCTCGACCAAAACCATCACATAAGAGGAGTCGTACACGTAGTAAAAAAAGGAGCCTAGTGATCACATTTCATACATTCAAATAACATAATAACATGGTAGTAACATAGAATGACATGAAAGCAAGAGTTCCGCAACTTAACACACATAACCCATTTACTCTTTAGAGAATCAAACAAGGGAATTCATACCGTGCATTTTGGCACCAACGGTTTTATTCCATGAAGATTAGCGTTAGCCATAAATACCTCGATTTGGGGTTTTTTCCTTAATTTCTACCACAATCTACCGGTCCCTTTTTGCATCTTCAATCTAATTCACAATGTGGCACAATTGAACCCATAATTAGGAATAATGATCATGGCTTGAGCTTAGTTGAGCATTGTATCAAACATTAGGTTCTCATTAAGATTGCATGGTCCCCTTTTTAGTGAAAGATTACTCTAACCTATTTCCCTTTACTAGTTTAGGATTACTTGATTACATGCAAGTACGGTTTCCATCCCTATTCCCATGAACTAACCTATCCATAGTCCATTTTAACTAAAATATGGAAATTAAGGTTGGTGTGGTAGAAGCTTACCTCTTAGAGGGAAGAAATTGGTGTCCTTCTTGTTTAGCTCCAGGCTTGAGTGGTGATGGAGGATCAATCGGAGGGAGTTGGAACTTTCTCTCTCTAGAACCCACTCTCTTCTCACTCTAAACTATCAGGAAAAGGCTAAAAATATGGGGGGATGGGTGTTATATAAGTCTGGGGGCCGGGTTTTAAAAATTAGAAAATTTGTGCCCCGACACAGGTTTGCGGTCCGAAATGCAATCACATTTCGGTTATGCGGTCCGCAAACCTGCCGCATAACTGGTCTTTAACTGGGCAAAAAGGAAAAGAGGACTGCCTAGGTATGCGGAAACTATGCGATCCGCACACCTGTTATGCGATCGCATAGTGCACCGCATAACTCCCTTTGCAAAACTCGAGTGCAACTCTACGACGAACTATGCGTCTCGCATACACGAAATGCGATCGCATTTTGCGCCGCACAGTTGCCCTCAAAATGGACAACAAACTATCCAGGTATGAGGCAACTATGTGGTCCGCATACCTGATATGCGACTGCATAGTGGGCTGTAGATCCGCATCCCTCCATGAATTTTCTTCCTCTAAGTCCGGGGGTACTTTTCACTCCTAAGATGTCCGAACCTAAGAATTTCTACTGCTATTTCAACATGGGGATCTAACTGGGCATCACTTTTGTTTAAGGATTCTACGGGTCTTTACATCCTTCCCCACTTAAGATCATTCGTCCTCGAATGAGGATCGGGAGAATACTTGGGTTTTAAAATACTATATGTCAGCCCCCAAATTTAACTAACTCCCAATTTTTCTAAAACTTTTTCCAGAGTTTCCCTTGTAATTAGGCCTATCCATATGTCAGAGAGCCCCCGAGACACAGTTCCCCGAACTTCACATAATTAGTCAACACAATAGAACATAATTACAACACAAAGTAAAGAGTTATAAGAGGATAGATAATTAAGGAAATGGGCTGACTTTGCACAATTTTGACAAGCAATCTAATTATTTAGAGATGACAACTTCCTAAACTATTACCTGACTTATTCAAACAAATGAGGGTACTTCTTTCTCATTTCATTTTCAGCTTCCCACGTAGCTTCCTCGACTTGCTGATTCCGCCATAATACCTTAACCGATGTGATTTCCTTGTTTCTCAACTTACGGACCTGCCTATCGAGGATAGCAACTGGAACTTCCTCATACGAAAATTCTTTGTTAACCCCAATGGTCTCGACCGGCACGATGGTAGACGAGTCTCCAATTACTTTCTTTAACATGGACACATGAAACACTGGGTGCACCGATGACATTTCAGGGGGCAACTCCAGCCTATATGCCACTTGACCTACCCTTTGAGAGGTTCTATAGGGCCCGACATATCTTGGACTCAATTTCCCTTTCTTTCCAAACTGCATGATCCCCTTCATGGAAGATACCTTCAAGAACACCCAATCATATTCTTGGAACTCCAAATCCCTGCGACGAACGTCCGAATAGGATTTCTGACGGCTCTGAGCAGTTTTTAACCGCTCCTTTCTGATTCTAACCTTCTCCATAGCTTGATGCACGCTATCTGGTCCCAACAGTTCGGCCGCTCTAACCTCGAACCACCCAATCGGCGACCTACACCTCCTACCTTACAAAGCCTCAAATGGTTCCATCTGAATACTGGCATGGAAACTGTTGTAGTAAGAAAATTCTATAAGTGGCAAATGATCATCCTGACTTCCTTTAAAATCAAGCACACAAGCTCGTAACATGTCCTCAAGCGTTTGGATGGTCCTCTCTGCTTGTCCATCAGTCTGCGGGTGGAAAGTTGTGCTGAGATTTACTTGCGTCCCCAAACCTTGCTGAAATTCCTTCCAAACATTTGCTGTGAATTGGGCCCCTCTATCCAAGATAATAGAAACTGGAGTGCCATGCAGCCTGACTATTTCCTTGATATACAACTGAGCATATTGTTCTGCAGTGTCGGTGGACTTAACTGGCAAGTAATGTGCTGACTTCGTGAGCCGATCAACTATTACCCAAATTGAGTCAAACTTGCGCGGAGTATGGGGTAATCCTACCACAAAATCCATATTGATCATCTCCCACTTCCACATCGGTATTTCTATAAGTTGCGCCAATCCACTGGGCCTTTGATGTTCGGTGTTCACTTGCTGACAGTTCGGACACTTAGCCACAAAGACCCCCACACCCCTCTTCATGTTATTCCACCAATAAACGTCTTTGAGGTCGTGGTACATTTTCGTAGAACCTGGGTGTACGGAATATCTAGAGTTATGAGCCTCTGCCATTATCCTCTCCTGTAGTTCATCCACATCTGGGACACATAATCGTCCTTGGCACCGCAAGACACCGTCATCCTTGCTAAGCGAAAAAGCTGTGGTCCTGTGATTAAGAATTGCCTCTTTTAGCTGTGCTAATGCTGGATCATTGTATTGCTTTTCCTTGACTTCTGCCACAAGTGATGATTCTGCTCTGTTACGTACTATAACATCCCCTTCATCAGAGGCCGTAAGACAAACCCCCAGGCTGGCCAACTGGTGAACTTCTCAAGCCAAGGGCCTCTAACCTGCTTCCAAGTGAGCCAAGCTACCCATGGATTTCCTACTAAGAGCGTCTACCACCACATTAGCTTTCCCTAGATTGTATAAGATATTCATATCATAATCTTTGAGCAACTCCATCCATCTTCTTTGCCTCAAGTTTAACTCCTTCTGTTTGAATAGATATTGGAGACTCTTGTGGTCTGTGAACACGTCCACATGGACTCCATACAGATAGTGCCGCCATATTTTCAATGAAAAAACAACTGCTGGGGCGTTGGTTAGCCCAAAAGACATTACCAAGAATTCAAAGTGCCCATATCGAGTCTTTAAGGAGGTCTTATAAATATCTTGCTCCCTTATATTTAGTTGATGATACCCGGACCGCAAATCAATTTTTGAAAAGAACCTAGCACCTTGTAATTGATCGAATAAATCATTTATTTAGGGAAATGGGTATTTGTTTTTGATAGTGACTTTGTTGAGCTTCCGGTAGTCAATACACATTCGCAGTAACCCATCTTTCTTTCTGACAAAAAGAACTGGTGCGCCCCCAAGGCGACACACTTGGTCGAATGAAACCCTTTTCTAGAAGATCCTTCAGTTGCTCCTTCAACTACTTCAATTCCGCCGGTGCCATTCTGTAGGGTGTAATAGATATCGGTTGCGTGCCCGACAATACATCAATCCTGAAATAAATCTCCCTGTCTGGAGGGATCCTAGGGAGCTCATCCGGAAAGAAATCAAGGAACTCCTTCACAATAGGCACGGACTTAAGAGCAGGCACCTCAGAGGTGGTGTCCGCAACTCGGACCAAATGGTAGATACACCCCTTTCTGATCATCTTCGAGGCCTCAAGGTAGGAAATAAACCTACCTCTCGGCATAATATTATTCCCCTCCCACTCAATAGCTGGCTCATTAGGAAACTCAAGCCTCATGATTCTGGTTCGACAGTCGAGTTTGGCAAAGCACGAATAAAGCCAATCCATTCCCATTATTACATCAAAATCAATCATTCCTAGCTCAATAAGATCGATCGTGGTATTACGGCCATGCACCGTGACAACACAGTTCCTATAGACCCGCGCGGTCGTAATATATTCACCAACCGAAGTAGATACTGAGAACGACTCATGAAGTTGTTCTTGTTCTATCCCAAAGCTTGAAGAAATATATGGAGTGACATATGATAAATAAGATTCGGGATCAATAAGAGCATACACCTCATGGGATTGAACAGTCAAAATACCTATGAAGACATCTGGAGAAGCCTCTGCACTCTGACAACAACTCAGGGCATAGAACCGGCTAGGTCCTCCCTGACCCCGTGCACCACCCCTAGTTGCACCGCGCCCTGCTGGTGCTGGAGGGCCTCGGACTCGAGGGTGTGCTTAGGATGTAGCAGATGAAGAACTGGAATGGCTGGAGGTACGACAGTCTCTCTGAATATGGCCTCTCATACCACACCCATAACATACCGGCCGGTCCAAGTAACATGGCCCATAATGAAACCTCTCACACTTAGGGCATGTGTCCCTTCACTGCTGCTGGAATCTCCCCCCTGATCGACCCGGCTGATGGAACCTCCTGCTACCTGAACTGGCCCCAAAGCGACCTCCCTGCTGATGATGATGATGTCCTATTAGTGGGGCACTAGCTGAGGATTGAACATAAGACTGGGGTGTCCCTGATGACCCATCCCGAGGAACTGGTCTCCCACCTCCGAATGAACCCCCAAAGTTGCCCGCTGACCGGGCCCTACTACCACCTTCTCCATCCATCCCTAGCTTCAACTTTCGAGCCTCTGTAGCCTGAGAAAAACCCACAATCTCCCGTAATTCATGTCAGAATATAGAACAACTGTGGCAGCATCATTGATAACCAAGGGACCAAAGCCCTGCACAAGCCAATGAACTCTAGCCTCCATAGTTGGCATCATATGAACAACATACTTGGACAGACGCACAAACTACATATGATACCCCCACACACTCCTACTACCTTGTTTGAGGACCTCAAACTCTAAAGCACGAGCTGCCCTAATCTCAGCAGGCAAGAAATGGTATGTGAAGGCATCTGCAAACTCACTCCACCTCGCCGGGGGGCTCCCCTCCTCACGGGAATCCTCCCACATCTCAAACAAAGAATACACCCTCCCTTTTCAGACGATAGGAGTCCAACTCTACTCCCTCTGTTTCAGTAGCACCATAACTCAGAGGGTCTTGTGTATCTCATCAATGAAATCCTGAGGGTCGGCCTCGGGGTGGGTACCTGTAAACTCCGGAGGGGCTAACTGAAGGAACATGTTAACCCTGAAACCGGAAGAATCCCCTTGCCCGCTAGAGGATGTGGGGGAAACATTTGACCTCTGGGCCTGAGAGGCCACCAACTACGTCAGCATCTGAATAGCTCCCCTAAGGCCCCCATCAGAAATACCGGGACCGGAAACTGGGGCTGGAGGAGGATCAGGAATATCAGCGGGAGGGATTGTGGCACCCTCCGCTGGAGCAGGAATTAGAATGGCCTGACCTGGAATGGAGGAGTCAGGTTGATTCATAGTCGGGGATTTATTCTCACCCGCATCATTCAATTGAGGATCAACGGCTACTCCTGGGGTGGCATTGGCCTTTTTTTCGAGTCGCGCTTTCTTCCTGGGTGCCATTTTACTGAAAGTTAAAACAATGCACGAGTTAGAGAAATAAAAAACCTCACTTTTCACTCCATCGCACGATACATAATAACAATGAAGGGTGGTATTCCTAAATGCCCAAGCAACCCCCTAATTATAGATGTGGTCAACAACACACCGATAAGAAGGGCTCTACTAGGCACGACTCCGAGACATCATAGGACACTTAAAAACCCTAGGCTCTAATACCAAGTTTATCACGCCCCAACCCTGGGGGACGCGACCGACGCTTAACCGAGTGAACCCAGTCAAGCAAGCCTGATTAGCCTTTCCTAACCGACTCATTTACTTCCAGAGATTATGACACAACATTGTTTACTGAGCTAGCATGAGTGATTCAAAAGCATACATTTAAGACATTTAGTCCATTTTTCCTCTTACATCGATATCAACATTTAGATCTTCCAAAACATACATACTAGTTACAATATTTAAGAGATGGGATCACAGTTATGAGTTAATCCAACAACTACCCAAAACATATACGACCCACATAAGTGTCTACGGAGCCTCTAGAGAATAAGGAATATTGACATAATCTTGCCGGCGACAAGGCCCCGACTACACCTTGAAATAGAACAACATATATACAAAAGAGAGCAACATAGATTTACACACAGCCCCGGAAGGAAATGAGGCTCACTAGAACTGTTGTAAGCAGGAGGAGAGGGCACCACTATCGACGCTCGCGCTACCATGTACAGAGCCACCTACATCCATAAGACAATGTAGCGCCCCCGGAAAAAGGGACGTTAGTACCATTAAATAGTACTAGTATGTATGAAAAAACTCTACTCTGGATAGAATAAACATCAAACATGTAGTGATGCAAACATAGACTTCATATAACAATTCACAGACGTAGGGGAAAAGCACAAATAAGAGTAACCATGTTTTCTTATCCCGTTTTTCCATCTTTTGGTTAGTAGTCTTTTAAAGCCAAGCGCTATTATTATTATTATTAATATACCACCGTGTCGTTGTCTCACGGAGTCCGGTCTCTGCTCGACCTGCTAACCCATCCTAAGTAAGACATCAATATACCACTGTGTCATTATTACACGGAGTCCGATCTCTGCCCGATCGGCTAAGCCATCTCATTTGAACCAGTGGGACATCATCATTATCATACTTTCATTATTACCACCGTGTCGTTATCACACGGAGTTCGATCTCCGCCCGATTCGCTAAGCCATCCCACTTGGAACAATGAGACATAATCAATATTATACTTTCATAATTACCACCATGTGTACATCATGGAGTCCGATCTCCGCCCGATCGGCTAAGCCATCTCATTCTAGGACATAACCATATCATTTTTAAATCGTTTAGTTCACATCTCATATCATTTTAATCCTTTAGTTCACATTTCTTCTCATCCTTTAGTTTATAAATCTTGGCACTTGGGCCTATTTAACTTTTTAGTTTGCATTTCCTTTCTCCAACCATATCGTATATTCATCCTTCACCTCAACCAAAACCATCACATAAGAGGAGTCGTACACATAGTAAAAGAAAGAGCATAGTGATCACATTTCATACATTCAAATAACATAATGACATGGTAGTAACATAGAATGACATGAAAGCAAGAGTTCCGCAACTTAACACACGGAACCCATTTACTCTTTAGAGAATCAAATAAGGGAATTCATACCGTACATTTTGGAACCAACAAATTTATTCCATGAAGATTAGAGTTAGCCATACATACCTCAATTTGGGTTTTTTCCTTAGTTTCTACCACAATTCACCGGACCCTTTTTGCACCTTCAATCTAATTCACAGTGTGTCACAATCGAACCCATAATTAGGAATAATGATCATGGCTTGAGGTTACTTCAGCATTGTATCAAACATTAAGTTCTCATCAACCTATATCCCTTTACTAGTTTTGGATTACTTGATTACATGCAAGTACGGTTTCCATCCCTATTCCCATGAACTAACCTATCCATAGTCCATTTTAACTAAAATATGGAAATTAAGGTTGGTGTGGTAGAAGCTTACCTCTTAGAGGGAAGAAATTGGTGTCCTTCTTGTTTAGATCCAGGCTTGAGTGGTGATGGAGGATCAATCGGAGGGAGTTGGAACTTTCTCTCTCTAGAACCCACTCTCTTCTCACTCTAAACTATCAGGAAAAGGCTAAAAATATGGGGGGATGGGTGTTATATAAGTCTGGGGGCCGGGTTTTAAAAATTAGAAAATTTGTGCCCCGACACAGGTTTGCGGTCCGAAATGCAATCACATTTCGGTTATGCGGTCCGCAAACCTGCCGCATAACTGGTCTTTAACTGGGCAAAAAGGAAAAGGGGACTGCCTAGGTATGAGGCAACTATGCGGTCCGCATACCTATTATGCGGTAGCATAGTGCACCACATAACTCCCTCCGCAAAACTCAAGTGCAACTCTGCGACGAACTATTCGGCCCGCATACCCTAAATGAAATCGCATTTTGGGCCGCATAGTTGCCCTCAAAATGGACAGCAAACTGTCCAGTATGCGAAAACTCTGCGGTCCGCATACCTAATATGCGACCGCATAGTGGACCGTAGATCCGCATCTCTCCACGAATTTTCTTCCTCTAAGTCCGTGGGTACTTTTCACTCCTAAGAGGTCCGAACCTAAGAATTTCTATAGCTACTTCAACATGGGGATCTAACTGGGCATCATGTTTGGTTAAGTATTCTACGTGTCTTTACAGAAGAATTCTTGCAGGATAGGAATGTGCATGATGGTAGGATATAATTACGTGTTTTAGTCGCTTATCGCACTCTAGTTTAATGCACTTCAATTGAGTTTGAGCTTTAATCGCTAGTGTTTTTCACTAATTGTGTATTTTATGCTTTATAGGAGTGATTCCGATCTATGTAGATGTTATAGAATGAATTCAAGATATTTTGGAGCTTTGAAAATCTGAGTAAAATCCCAAGGATTAAGTTGGGATCGAGTTCGGGGATCAACAAATGATAGTGGAACGAAACGAAGAATCGAGCAGGCATATTGCACTGTGTTCACTAAAATGCACATAACTTTCTGCTAGAAATTCCGTTTAGTCTCCCTAATATATCATTGGAAAGATATATAAAAGATATACAACTTTTATGATTTAAGATTTCCAAAATTCCCAATAGAACGCTGCCAACATGCGCGGCCACGCACTAGCCACGCATATAGGGAAGAACAATGTGAAAAGTGCGCGGCCAAGTGCGCGGCCGCGCAGGTTCTGTCCGGGAAAAGTGTCCGTTTTCATGTAGGATAAGGTGTATTTTCTTGGGCCCGACCCTACTTGGTATATATACATGGAAAAATAGTATTTTGTGGACTTTTAACATAATTTAGACCTAAGATTTCTATTCATATTTTTTCTTTGTAAAGAGATCCTAATTGTCAAGCAAAGTTATCTCAACTCTAAGAAATACTTGTATAAAATGAATTGAAAAAAGAAGAAGTGGTAATGGGAGTATTTGTCCCATATGTACAATTCCAAATCGGGCGGATGTTCAACAATACCGCTTATCCTAGTGAATTTTACGGACCTATTTGACCAGAAGCTTCCCAAGTTCATGCATTTACTTTGCTAGTTAGAAACCAACGTCTTGGGGATAACGTGGGATCCGCTCAAGGACCTATCGGTTTAGGGAAATATCTAATGCGTTCCTCGACCGCTCTATACCTATTTATTCTAAATATTTTAATCTATTCATTAAATCAAATTTAGTTTATTAGTATTAGTACATAATTTAATATACAATCCAAAAACTTCTTTCACATCGGATTATTGTCTTGAGCTTCTGAAAGCTCGCCTCACACTCGTCTGACCATTTAACTGGGGCACCTTTCTGAGTCAATTTAGTCATTGGTGTTGCTATGAATGAAAACCCCTTCACAAAACGACAGTAGTAGCCCGCCAAACCTAAGAAGCTCCTAGTTTGCGTGGCTGTAGTGGGTCTAGGCTAGTTCTTGAGTGCCTCTATCTTCTTAGGATCTACTTGAATACCCTCTGCTGATACGATATGACCCAAGAAAGCTACTGAATCTAACCAGAACTCACATTTTGAAATTTTTACATACAATTGATTATCCCTCAAAGTCTGGAGCGCTGTACGGAGGTGCTGCTCATGCTCTTCCCGACTGTGGGAGTATATAAGAATGTCATCAATGAACACGATCACGAAAGAGTCCAAATAAGGCTTGAACACCCGATTCATCAAATCCATAAAGGCTGGTGGAGCATTAGTCAACCCAAAGGACATAACCATAAATTCATGATGCCCATACCTCGTCCGAAAGGTTGTCTTAGGAACATCAGATTCCCTAATCTTCAACTGATGGTAGCCCGATCGCAAATCAATTTTCGAAAACACCTTGGCACCCTAAAGCTGATCAAACAAATCATAAATTCTCGACAATGGATATTTATTCTTGATAGTAGCTTTGTTCAACTGCCGGTAATCTGTACACATTCTAATCGAACCATCCTTTTTCTTTATATAAATAGAACCGGTGCACCCCAAGGCGAGACACTAGGTCTAATAAAACACTTATCAAGCAAGTCTTGCAACTCTCTTTCAACTCTTTCAATTCTGGTGGGGCCATCCGATATGGAGGAATGGAAATGGGATGAATTTCTGGAGCTACATCAATACAAAAATCAATATCCCTATCGGGTGGCATCCCCGGCAGGTCGACAGGAACACCTCAGGAAACTCGCGAACAATAGACACTAACTCTATGGAAGAAGGTTCAGCCTCAGAATCGCGAATATGAGCCAAATAAGCCAAACACCCCTTCTCAACCATGCGATGAGCCTTGGCATAAGAAATTACTTTGCCGGGAGAATGTCTAGGAGTCCCTTTCCATTCTAATCGAGGAAACCCTGACAAGGCTAAGGTAACTGTCTTGGCGTGACAGTCTATGATGGCATAATAAGGTGACAACCAATCCACGCCCAATATAACATCAAAATCAACCATGTCAAGAAGCAAAAGATCTACACTAGTTTCAAGACCTTCAATAACTACTACGCACGAACGATACACACGATCTACCACAATAGCACCCCCACAAGCGTAGACACATAAATAGGAATACTCAAGGAATCACGGGGCACGACCAAATACGAGGCAAAATATGATGACACATAAGAATAAGTATACCCCGGGTCAAACAAAACCGAGGTATTTCTATCACAAACTGAAATTATACCTATAATAACAGCGTCGGAGGACCTCCACCTCTAGCGGGCTGGCTTCCACTCCTAGCTACCTGACCTCCACCTCTAACATTCTGGCCTCTACCTCTAGCTACTTAACCCCTACCCCTGGCTGGCTGGGCAGGTGGTGCTGTAACTATGGCACAGGGACCCTGGTACTCATGTTGGTTACCTGAAAGTCTCGTAAAATCTCTCCAAACATGCCCATATTCACCACACTCAAAGCATCTCTCCTGATATGAAGACTGACCCTGACGATTTGGCTGACCTCGAGAATAACTCTATAGAGGAGGTGCTCTAATAGGAGCTGATGGTGCAGTGTAGACTGGCTGAGCAGAAGAATGAATATAAGAACCACGATCGCCAGAAGTACTATGTGAAGCCTAAAGTGCTGAATGGAACGACCTGGAAAACTGGCCTCTACTAAATGAAATCCAACCTCCAGATGAGGCACCACTAAAACCACCAGAATTGCGGGGTCTTTTGTCTGACCCCTGACCTCCCACCCCAAGAACCAACTCGACTCTACTAGCCACATTAGCTGCATTCTGAAAAGAAATTGCAGTCCCTATCTCTTTGGCCATCTGCAACCTGATGGGCTGAGCAAGGCCCTCAATAAATCTCCTGACCCTCCCTCTCTCTCAGTGGGCAACAAAACAATAGTTGCCCTGACAAATCCACAAAGCGGTTCTCATACTGGGTCATAGTCATGCTGCCGTGCTGTAGTCTCTCAAACTGATGACGTATCTCCTCTCTAGTAGTAATTGGCAAGAACATCTCCTAAAAGAGATGCGAAAACTGATCCCTAGTCAAAGCAGGTAATCCAAATGGTCTATTCAACAAGTAATCCCTCCACCATTTCTTGGCGGAACCAGTCATCTGAAAAGCGGTGAAATCGACCCTATTGGTCTCCAAAATACCCATATTACGTAGAACCTCATGACAGCTATCCAGATATTCATGAGGATCCTCTGAAGTAGCACCACTAAAGTGAACATGGAAAAGCTTAATGAATCAGTCTAATCTCCACAAAGCATCTATGGTACATAGCCGCCCCATCAACAATCGGCGTTGTAGCAACTGGATGAACTACCCCAACCGGATTAGCTGCTGGAGTCTGAACTTTAGGAGTAGTCTAATCACGAGTGTGAGTAGCAATAGTTTGGACCCCTCCTCCAGCCTGAGATATGGTTGCTGCCACTAGGAGTGTGCTTGTCTTGGCTACGGTCTCCATAAGGCCCACTAATCGGACCAAAGCATCCTGAAGCACTAGGGTGGCAATAAACCCTTGTGGGACTTGAGTTGCTCCCACTGGAACAGTCTGAGCTGGAACCCCCTCATTAAGGTCGATCTAGGGTGCCGCAGCTGGGGCTGCTATATGAGCAACGGGCTGAGTCCCGCCCCTGCCTCGGCCTCTGACGTGGCCTCGGCCTCTACCCCTAGTAGGAGTTGCTGCTGCTGCTGGACCGGACTGTTGGTTAGCAGAAGAAGAAGCACGCGTTCTCGCTATCTGAAAATGAATAGAAGAGTTCGATCAATATTTGAGATATCAAGAATCGCACGATAGAGTAGAAATAAAAATGAGTTTGTTCCCAACTTCATAGCCTCTAAGAGATAAGTACAGACGTCTCCGTACCAATCCTTCAGACTCTACCAAGCTTGTTCTATAATTGTGAGACCTAAGCAACCTAGAGCTCTGATACCAACTTGTCACGACCCAAATTCCCAACCCTCAGGATCCTGATGGCGCCTAACACCACACTTGCTAGGAAAACCAATGTTAGAACTTAATTAACCTTTTGAATACTTATTTCAACATACATAAACAATTTAAAAACAAATGATGAATCTAATATTTCCCAAAAAGTGATGTTATAAATAATATTTGGAATAATAAGCGAACCACAAGCTAATAATAATAACTATAAACTACCACAGGGTCTGGTATCACAATTTCACGAACTACTATAGAATACTACAAATAAATGGTCAGAAAGAAAATGAAATTCTATTTTTGAAAGAACTAAAAATAATGTCTAAATAAAAATGGGAGAAGGCTCCAAAAATCTTCGGATGCCAGCAGATCTACCTCGTGTCTCCGCATGAATGCTCAACTATGCTCATAGGATCAGCTTTGACCATTACCTGGATCTGCACAAAAGAGTTCAGAGTGTAGTATTAGTACAACCGACCCCATGTACTGAGTAAGTGCCGAGCCTAACCTTGATGAAGTGATGGCAAGGCTACGGCGGTGCGTTTTATAACATAACCTGTGCATATTGTAACATAAAGCAGGAAAATGTTTCTAAACTAAACAAAGCAATAAACTGAAGCAATAACTAAAATAAACTCAACCACCTTTTTTAGGTCTCATCTATAATCAATCCTCACATAGGTTTCCACATTTCCAATGTCACTTTTAAAATAACCATAGTTACCAAATAGTAGAGTAAAATAGTAAGTTTTCCATTCCTTGTGTTTTAAATCGGTAAATCATAAGTATTCTCCCTTATTGCACCTAGTTGCGGCGCGCAACCCCCTCCCACCTGTCCTCCCTTATTCCTCCTCCCTATACACATATCACCCTTATTTCTCCTATTGCGGTGTGCAACCCGATCCCACATGTCCACCCTTATCACTCCTTGTTGCGGCGTGCAACCTGCTCCCACCAGACAATTTCATCACTTTGTTTATAAAAGATTTCACAATTCAAGCCACTGCCTTTCATGATAATTATTTTCTCAACAAGTGTAATCAGAAGGTCGTATTACTCATAAACCTCATCAATTACCATTTCACAGTGAAACCAACCAGAATTTATGGATTTCTTAGAACACTTTCAACCAACTAAACCTTTCATATTTCACAATGAATCCAGGATAACGACAAATACTTTCGAATTTCATAAAACAATGCTTAACAACAAGTTGGTGAAAACAAGTACACATGGAGGCATAGAAATCATGCAAACAAGTAAATCATGGATCAAATAGTTGGGGATAGGGAAGGGATCATGCTAAGCAAGAAATTTGGTGGTGCATAGATATTCATCACCTCACCTATACACCAAACACATGCAAATTCACATAGAAATTAGGTTGGGGATTTTTATTCCCTCAAGTCAAGGTTAAACCAAGCACTTATCACAATTCAGCAAGCCACTTACTACTCAATCACAAATTTTCCTTTATAACTTGCCTTCAATTCACTTGTATCAATCATAATTAAGTTTAATGTCATTAATTATTGCTAAAGGAATTAACTTTATTGAAAAATCATGGGTTTCCTAATTTTTCTCAAAAATACCTAATTCTACCATGAAAATGTCTAGATTCTAGGTTAAAATCTTGTAAAAAGTAGTTACGGATTGAAACAGATGAGTTAGAAATCACTAACCAATGATTTGGGGAAGAAAAATATTTTGGAAAATCACCTCTTTTGTTATAGGGTTTTATTACTTTTGAAAAGTGGTAAAATAATTAAAAGTCCCATATTTATATGCGCACCTAATCCCTGCCCACTGTTGTCAGCGAAAAAATGGGCGCTGCAGCGGAACCTGGTCCCTGCCCACCGCTGTCAGCGGAATAATGGGCGCTTCAGTGGAACCTGGTCCCTGCCCACCTCTTTCAGCGGAAAACTGGGCACTGCAGCGGAACTTGGTCTGCTGTAGCGGAACTCTAAATGTTGCCACGCCTTCATGTTCAAAGATCTGAACCTACAACCTGCAACCTTTGAAATTCCAGTTATTTTTCTAAGTGTCAAAACACTCGGTGGCCTACTCGAAACTCACCCGAGCTCTCGGAGCTCCAAACCAAACATGCACGCAAGTCTAAACACATCATACGGACTTGCTCGTGCGATCAAATCATTGAAATAACATAAAAATCTACAAATTCAACCCCAAAAATCAAGATTATCCTCAAGAACACTAAAATTTCACTATTTCTCATCCGGACGTCCAAATCACGTCAAATCAATTCTGATTCTCATCAGATTTCACAAGTACTACTTTCACATTATAAAAAACATGCACCGGGCTTCGGAACCAAAATACAAACCTGATACCAATGAGTTCAAACTATAATCATTTCTTTATTTCCTTTAAAGTTTCGGTATACCAATTCTCTTCAAAAATTGTTTCCTAAGGCTAGGGACCTCAAAATTTAATTCCGTGCATACGCCCAAGTCCCATATTTTACTACGGACCTCCCGGGATCGTCGGAACACAGATGCGGGTCCGTTCACTCAAGATGTTGATCAAAGTCAACTAAAACCAAATTTAACTCTAAAATTTTACTGTTTTCTATTATTTTCAGTTAAAAGCTTTCCGGTTTCACGCCCGGACTGCACACACAATTCGAGGTAATTAAAAATTAATCATTTTAAGGCTAATAAGCCTGGAATAAAGTCTTAATTCAGAAAATGACCCCTTAGGTCATCACAATTCTATGTGCCTCGTAACATAGAACTCGCTATCTCACTCGATGCCTTATTATTCAAAATAGTATCACACTTTCACTATAATTGGGTTCTCAAGTTATACTCATCAACATGTTAGATGTTTACCTTACTTAAAATTGTTATCATATTTTTCTTTAACAAATTCTATATTTATTTTGTTAATATAAAATATGTTTTGCTTTGTTTAATTTTATTGATTTCTAAACTAAACCCATCTTATACTCTGTTTTGTACAAATTGTATATTATTTTACTTTACTTGATTTCTAAAATAAACTCATTATTTCTTTTGAAACCTTACTTTATTCAAGATTGTTATTATGTTTTATGGTGTTTAAATATATCTTTCGTTCATATAAATTAATATTTATCACGGTTGCAAAGTACATATAACTATTTGAGTTATCATCCGGTTTTCCTTATTTGATATCTTTTACATGTCATTGGTGTTTTGATTATGTTGTTTCTTTATTGCTCCTTTACTACTTGATGTCATTTATGTTTCTATGACTTCATTGTTGGTTGTAAATCGATAATTTTTCCGCCGTTGGTCTTACTTTGATTTTCTTTCCATTGTTAGCTTATGTATATCTTGAACAAGTTTCTATGTCTAGTAGGTATCTTGACCTGGCCTCATCACTACTCTACCAAGGTTAGGCTTGATACTTACTGGGTACCTTTGTGGTGTAATCATTCTACGCTTCTGCACATTTTTTTATAGATCCATGTATTCTGATTGTGTTGTTGAGAGTTGTGTTTGCGCGATAGGAGACTTCAAGGTATACCTGCTTGATGTCGCAGGCATCGGAGTCACCATCTTACTTCATTATGCTAATGTTAAATTGTATCTCAAAATAATATTGTGTTTATAAATTCTAGTGTGTTTTACTGGTGTTTATGACTCCGTACTACCGGTTTTGGGAAATGTATAACTATTGGCCTCTCGGGGCTATGTATGCCATTTAATGATTTTTGATGAATGATTAAATAGTTCAATATTTTTATTAAATTAGCATGTGTTAGGCTGACCTAGTCTTAGAGACTAGGTGCCATCATAACATCCTAAGGTGGGAAATTTTTGTCGTGACAACTTGCCATTGAATATATATATATATATATATATATATATATATATATATATATATAT
>ML264242.1:48004-67986 GCA_005239495.1 Nicotiana undulata
CAATATATATATATATATATATATATTGTCACGACCCCAAATCCTAAGCCGGCTGTGATGGCGCCTATCATGGAACTAGGCTAGCCAAACAATCGCATATTAACACAAAACTTTCTTAATTTCAAAACTGAACCGATATTTCATAAAGTTCATTAGATTTCACAAACTTGTAAACAACAAAAACGAATAAAATAGTCTAGATACTGCCCCAAAACCTGGAGTCAACCCGTAATGAGCATCTACGAATAATACCAAAAATACTCTACTTTCGTACTACATCCAGTCTAGGAATAAGAAGCTAATACAAGAATAAGGAAGGGAAGAGAGAAAGTCGTGGGCGCCGAACAGCTACCTCAGAATTCCAACTCCAGCTCCAAGAGAAAACAAGAAAGCTAGCGCTCGGAACCAACACCTGTATTTGCACACAGGGGTGCAGGGAGTAATGTGAGTACGCCAACTCAGTAGTAATGAAAGTAAATAATGTATAAGGCCATGAAACAAGTAAAAAGAATTCATAAATGCAGGGTAACCTATGCCTTACTTTCAGAAAACACAGATAACGTATTTTGTAGCATTTTACAAACTTCGTTCAGTAAAATACCCTTGAAAATATACCATTTCCACGGTTACCATAGAAGTCAAAATTTTCACGACCCAAATTCCGACTCGGGTCGCGATGGCGCCCAACACCGGAGTCAGACATGCCAACACCAGTTTACTAACGAGATTACTTTACTTCTTTGGATGTTCAAGTACTTGTAAAATTTTAGATTTGGAAATCATTTAAAGAAAACAGTCAAGTGATGCAACTTGATTAAATGCAACCCAGAAGATCGTTGCCAACATATACAGTGTAGCAAAATACTAGGAAAAACCAACTACGTGTGCCAAGACCTAGTGTCACAAGTCCACAGGCGACTAGTGGAATAAAAAAATTAGATAAAATAAATGTACAAGTGTCTGAAGGGGTAGACAAAAATATCCGAAAATAATAGAAACTCCACAGTGCTGTTGAGGAACGCCAGGGAGAGCAGCTCACCGTGTAGTCTAATCCAGAAAGTACCCTCAAGATCGCGCTCCGGTATGATAACCAGATGCACCAGCCTCAGAACCTGTACAATTAAGCACAAAAGCGTAGCATGACTACATATAAATAAATATGTACCCAGTGAGTATCCCGTCTAAACTCGAAGAAGCACTGACAAGAAGTAGACGTGATACTTACTAGGGTCAATAACAAATAACATGATTAAATAAATCTAGACAGGAATAGTAGTCATGGAAATCACTAAGGCATGAAGTATCAATTATACAAAAAATGCAATTTGTTCTCATGAGTCAAATAGCAATTATCACAGAAGTCTCAAGCTCCCCTTACGCATGGAGCAATTTATTTAGTAATAACAAGACTCTCATTCAAATACATAGCACATAATATGCGAAGCGTACGACCGAAGCGACGTAAAAATAAATGTGCACTGCCGAGGGTCGAACGACTCGAACCATAGATGCATCTATTACCCCGCTCGCGAATCGATCATACGACGCGGTTGACATAATTATAAGGCTCCCCCGCTCACGAATCATACATGCGACACAGGTGCTCGTATATATACACAGAATTATCAGGAAATTCAGGAATTAATCATGGATTATACTTGAAAATAGAGATTTAAGCATTTAAACTTACACATAACCTCCTAATATCCTCATGTCAATTTCAAAGATAATAAGCAACTAGGAACACATGTAAAGATACAGGTAAGGCACATAAACACATGCTTGTGAATCCTAAACTCTACCCGACATAACATAGTAGTAGCTACGCACGGACTCTCGTCACTTTGCACGTGCGTAGCCCCCGCAAATAAGGATAATTCAATCATTTACATTTACCTATGGGTACAATTCCCTCTTACAAGGTTTAAAAGGAGACTCAGCTCGTGCCGAACCTACTTCTCGAACCAAGAACGCGCCCGAAACTCCAAACTTTACACCCGAGGACTCGAAACTAGTCAAATGTTATATAAATACGTTAATACACTCAAAAGTATGGAATTCCCTTACTAGTTTAGCTAATTCATCATTCTTGAAGAAATCCCAAAATACACCCCCGGGCCCACATACTCAGATTCCGGAAATTTTCGAAAAAAACACTCACCCATAACCTAAGGATCATTAATATATAGTTTTTGTGTGATTTCATGGTAGATAAGTGGTGAAATTCTCTAAAATTCATCAACCCTAGGTTTCCCACACTAACCCTTGATTTACACTAATTGGGGTGTTAATCTACTTAGTAATCTATGTATTAAACCAACATTGAAGTGGAAGTTACTTACCTCTTAGCAGCTAGGTCGAATACCCTCTTGTGAGCTCTCAAAATCGCCTATGGTGAAGAAGAAATGGTGAAGAAATGGCTAAGTCCCGTGCTAAAAGGAGTTGGTTGTCTTCAGTGATCTCGCACCTGCGGCTCGAGGACCGCACCTGCGGTCTCGCACCTGTGAGCTAAGGCTCGCACCTGTGGAAGTGAGCAAGGAGGTTGGGGGTCGCATCTGCGGAGGGAATCTCGCACTTGCGGACCCAGGTCCGCACTTGCGATCTAGGGCCTTCTCCCTTGGGGTCGCACCTGCGGGACCTTGACCGCAGGAGCGGTCTCGCACCTGTGACTGGGCAACCGCACCTGTGGTCACACCAGTTCAGGTGCACCAGCAGTTAAGGCTGCTGGTTTTTGGCCTCGTTTGGTGCCCGAGAGGCACCTGGGCCCACGCGAGCCCCCGTGCAATTATACCAACAAGTCCTAAATCATATTACGGACTCGCTCGAGCCTTCGGAACACCCAAAACAACGCTAAAACTCAAAATCACCCCTCAAAACCCCTAGAATAAAACTTATGAACTTTAACAGAACCATTCCCAGTCTCGGAATTCCGTTCGGACCTCGATAACACAAAAACACGCTCCAAACCAAATTATGAACTTAAGGAAACTCTATTTTTGCTATTTGGCGTTGAAACGCTCCCGGTTCATCCAAAACCTGTTCCGGACATTCGCACAACCCCTAAATCATCATACGAAGCTACCGGAACTGTCGAAACTCGATTCCGAGGTCGTTTGCTCAAAAGGTTGACCGAAGTCAAACTTGGCCAAAAAGGCCAACCTTAAGGAACTAAGTGTTCCTATACTGCTCTAAACACTTCTGAGTCCCGAACCACCCATCCCCGCAAGTCATTAATCACTATAAGCCGCCACGGGAAGTCTTATTTAGGGGAACGGGGTCCGAATATTCAAAATGACCGGTCAGGTCATTACATTCTCTACCTCTTAAACAAACGTTCGTCCTCGAACGGGTATAGAATCATACCTGAAGTGCTGAATAAGTGTGGATATCTGCTCGGCATGTCTTCCTCGGACTCCCAAGTCTCCTCCTCGACTGTTTGGACCCTCCACTGGACCTTCACAGCAGAAACTCTCTTGGATCTCAACTTGCGATCCTGTCTGTCAATAATGGAAACTGGCTCCTCCTCGTAGCCCAACCTCTCATCCAACTAAATAGTTCTGAAATCAACCACGTGAGAGAAGTCGACGTGATATCCCCGGAGCATTGATACGTGAAAGGCGGTTGAATCCCTGATAAGCTGGGAGGTAAGGCAAGCTCATAAGCAACCTCTCCAACTCGCCTCAATACCTTGAAAGGACCTATGAACCTCGGGCTCAGCTTTCCCTTATTCCCTAATCTCATAATGCCCTTCATCGGCGAAACCTTCAGCAGAACCTTATCTCCCTCCATAAATGATACATCACGTGCCTTCTGATCCGCGTAACTCTTCTGTCTGGACTGTGCTGTATGGAGCCTCTCCTGAATTAACTTTACTTTCTCCAAGGCATCTCTCACCAGGTCCGTGCCATATAACTTAGCCTCACCAGGCTCAAACCATCCGATAGGAGAACGACATCGCCGATCATATAAAGCCTCAAATTGAGCCATCTCGATGTTGGACTGATAACTATTATTGTAAGCAAACTCGGCCAAAGGCAAGAACTAGTCCCACTGACCTCCAAAGTCAATCACACATGCCCTGAGCATGTCCTCCAATATCTGATATGTACGCTCCGACTAACCATCAGTCTGCGGGTGAAATGCTGTGCTGAGATCTATCTGAGTACCCATTTCTCTATGCAATGCTCTCTAGAAGTGCGAGGTGAACTGAGGACCTCGGGCTGATATAATGGATAGCGGCACACCATGCAATCGGACTATCTCTCGAATGTAAATTTGAGCTAGCCTCTCAGAAGTATAAGTAGTAGCTACAGGAATAAAATGCGCCTATTTGGTCAATCTATCCACAATGACCCAAACCGCGTCAACCTTCCGCAAAGTCCGAGGCAACCCCACCACGAAGTCCATAGTGATGTGCTCCCACTTCCACTTAGGAATGGGCATCTACTGAAGTAGGCCTCCTAGCCTTTGGTGCTCATACTTAACCTGGTAGCAATTAAGACACCTAGCCACATACTCCACAATGTCCCTCTTCATCCGTCTCCACCAGAAATGCTGCTTCAAATCATGATACATCTTCGTAGCACCAGGATGAACAGAATATCGAGAACTGTGTGCCTCCTCTAGAATCCTCTGCCTCAAGCCATTAACATTAGGGACAAAAACCGGCCCTGAAGTCTCAGAACACCATCCTCACCAATAGTAACCTCCTTGGAACCACCCTGAACCACTGTCTCTCGTAGCTCTGCCAAACATGGATCATCATACTGACGAGCCTTGATCTCCCCCGATAACGAAGGCTGAGCAACCACATGTGCTAGAACTCGATGAGGCTCTGAAAGATCTAATCTCACCAAGCGATTTGCCAAGGACTGGATGTCCAAGGCTAGAGGTCTCTCCTCCATTGCAATGTAAGCCAAGCTACCCATACTCTCTGCCTTCCTTCTCAAAGCATCTGCCACCACATTTGCCTTGCCCGGATGATAAAGAATGGTTATGTCATAATCCTTCAGCAATTCGAGCCACTTGCGCTGCCTCAAATTAAGATCCCTCTGCTCGAAAAATTGCTGCAAGTTGCGGTGGTCTGTATAAACCTCACAAGACACCCCATATAAGTAATGCCTCCAAATCTTAAGAGCATGAATTATCGCCGCCAACTCCAAATCGTGAACAGGATAATTTTTCTCATGAACCTTCAGCTGGCGCGAAGCATAAGCACTAACTCTCCCTTCCTGCATCAACACACACCCCTAGCCAACGCGTGAAGCTTCGCAATACAATGTATACATCCCAGAACCGGAAGGCAATACTAGAACTGGTGCTGAGGTCAATGCTGTCTTGAGCTTCTAAAAGCTCGCCTCACACTTGTCGGACCACCGAAATGGAGCATTCTTCTAAGTCAATCTAGTCAGTGGGGATGCAATGGATGAAAAGCCTTCCGTAAATCGTCGATAGTACCCTGCTAGACCTAAGAAACTCCTGATCTCTGTAGTTGAAGTAGGACGCAGCGAACTCTGAACTCCCTCAATCTTCTGAGGATCAACCCTGATACCCTCTCCAGATACTACATTCCCCAAAAATGCCAAGGAATTCAACCAGAACTCACACTTGGAGAATTTAGCATATAGCTTCTGTCCCCGCAAGGTCTAGAGCACAACTCTCAAATGTTGCTCGTGCTCGCCAGGCTACGTGAGTAAATCAAGATGTCATCAATGAAGACAATGACAAAGGAATCACTATACGGCCTGAACACCCTATTCATCAAGTCCATGAATGTTGTTGGGGCATTAGTCAAGCCAAAGGACATCACTAGGAACTCATAATGGCCATATCTCGTACGAAAAGCTGTTTTCGGGACATCAGAATCCCGAATCTTCAACTGATGGTATCCCGATCTCTAATCAATCATGGAAAACACCCGAGCACCCTGCAACTGGTCAAACAAATCATCAATGCGCGGCAGTGGATACTTGTTCTTAATAGTTACCTTGTTCAACTGGCGGTAATCAATACACATCCGCATAGACCCATCTTTCTTCTTTACAAATAGAATTGGAGCACCCCACAATGATACACTCGGTCTGATGAACTCCTTAGCCAACAACTCCTCAAGATGCTCCTTCAACTCCTTAGGATCCATACGGTACGGGGAAATGGAAATAGGTTGAGTGCTTGGAGCTACATCAATACAGAAATCGATATCGCGATTTGGAGGCATGCCCGGAAGGTCTGAAGGAAATACATCAGCAAACTCTCGAACCACTGGCACTGAATCAATTGTCGGAGACTCGGCGGTGGTGTCCCGCACGTAAGCAAGATACACCAGACAACCCTTCTCGACCATATATCGAGCCTTCAGAAAGGAAATAACTCTACTAGCTGCACTAACTGAGGAACCTCTCCACTCCAGCTTAGGAAACTCAGGCATGACCAAAGTAACCGTCTTGGCATGGCAATCCAAGATGGAATGATAGGGGGATATCCAATACATCCCCAAAATAATCTCAAAATCAACCATGTCGAACAACAGGAGGTCCGCTCTAGTCTCAAACCCACAGAAGGTGATCACACAAGACCGATAGATCCGGTCTACCACCACAAAATCGGCCACAGGAGTGGACACATATATAGGAGAATCCAAGGACTCGCGAGGAACATCCAGAAAACAAGCAAATAAGGCTGACACATATGAATAAGTGGATCTTGGATAAAATAGCACTGATGCGTTCCTACCACATACTGAAATAGTACTTGTGATCACAGCGTCTGAGGCCACTGCATCTGTTCGGGCTGGAATAGCATAGAATCTGGTTGGTGTACCTAAAGACTGACCCCCGCTGGACTGAATAAGAACTAGCTGAGCTCCACCTCTAGGACGACATCTATTAGCCTGTCCTCCACCTCTGGGTGGACGGGGCGCCGGTGCTGAGTATGTAGGCTGGTAACTCTGCTGAACAGCCATACTCTGAAACCTGGGATAAGTCCTCTTCATATGGCCTGACTCCCCACACTCATAACACCTCACTGGTGTCATGGCCTGCTGCCCAGAAGAAGAACCCTTGATAGCTGGGGGATGGTGAGAACTCTCTGGCATGGTACTGAAGTAAGGACTAGGAGACCCCTGATGACCGGAATACCCGCCGGAGTAACCCTGAATGGCTGTTGGGCGGTAAGAACTCTCTGGCATGGCACTGAAATAAGGCCTCACTGGAGCACCACGGGGAGGTGGTTGAGAAGCTGAATTTGGAGGCCTTCTAGGCTGGCCTCTGCTGAACTGACCCCTGCCTTTGCCTGGGGCACCTTTGAAATCTCCAGAAAATCTAACTCTCTTGTCCTGCTGACCCTGCTCTCTGCCCCTCGATTGATAACCCTCAATCCGCCCCGCTATCTCGACCACAAGATGATAGGGAGTACCCATCTCTACCTCTCGGGAAATGTTGGCCCTAATACCCGAGTGCAGCCCAGCTACAAATATCCGCAATCTCTCAGTGTCAGTAGGAAGAATCATAAGGGCATGACGGGACAACTCTGAAAACCTGGCCTCGTAGTTTGTCACCAACATCTTCCCCTGCTCCAGCTGCTCAAATTGATACCGCAGCTCTTCCCTCTCTGAGGGTGGGATATACCTGTCCAGGAACAACTGAGTGAACTGCTTCCATGTGAGAGGAGAGGAACGTGCTGGCCTGCCAAGGATAAATGACTGCCACCATCTGCGGGCCCTGCCCTCTAGCTGAAAAGTAGTGAACTCAACTCCATGGGACTCCAGAATCCTCATGTTGTGCAGTCTGTCCCTGAACCTATCAATGAAGTCCTGGGAATCCTCGCCCCTCTCTCCTATGAAGACAGGAGGGTGCAATCGAGTCCATCTATCGAGTAGCTTTTGCGGATCGCCGTCCGCAACTGGTCTGAGCTCTGGTGCTGCTGCTACCGGCTGTGCTCCGCCTATAGGCAGTGTACCTGGGATATGATGCAATGCTGCTGTCTGACCTACAGTCTGGGCGGTAGGGGTCTGAACTCCCCCTCCCGTCTGAGAAGTGGCAGGATCTGCTGGAAATAAACCGGCCTAGGACATGGTGTCCATGAACCGCATCATACGGCCCAGGACCTCCTGGAAGCCTGGTGCAGTCATGAAATCCATCGGAGCTGGATCTGTTTGGAGCACCTCGTCCTGCTCCTGTATGATAGGATCCTCTGGGGGCGCTAATGGAGCCACATTGGGACACCCTCGTCCCCTACCTCGGGACGGTGCCCTCTCCCGGCCTCTGCCACCGCCTCGGACGGCGGGGGTAGCGCCATCTCTCGGGTGTAGAATGTCAGTTGCACGAGTTCTCACCATCTGTGAGAGAATAGAAGAATGAGATTTAGTAAGACCACCGACTGCATGATAGAATATGAATAAAGAGATGTTTCCTAACACCCTATAGCCTACTGAAGATAAATACGAACGTCTCCGTATCGATACGCATGTTTCTATTAGGTTTGACTTTGACTTGTGAGACCTACGTGAACCTAGAGCTCTGATACCATGTTGTCACGACCTAAATTCCAACTCGGGTCGCGATGGCGCCTAACACCGGAGTCAGGCAAGCCAACACTAGTTTACTAACGAGATTACTTTACTTCTTTGGATGTTCAAGTACGTGTAGAATTTTAGATTTGGAAATCATTTAAAGAAAACAGTCAAGTGATGCAACTTGATTAAATGCAACTCAGAAGATCGTTGCCAACAAATACAGTGTAGCAAAATACTAGGAAAAACCTACTACGTGTGCCAAGACCTAGTGTCACAAGTCCACAGGCGACTAGTGGAATAAACAAAATAGACAAAATAAATGTACAAATGTCTGAAGGGGTAGACAGAAATATCCGAAAATAATAGAAACTCCAGAGTGCTGTTGAGGAACGCCAGGGAGAGCAGCTCACCGTGTAGTCTAATCCGGAAAGTACCCTCAAGATCGCGCTCCGGTATGATAACCTGATGCACCAGCCTCAGAACCTGTACAATTAAGTACAGAAGCGTATCATGAGTACATATAAATAAATATGTACCCAGTGAGTATCCCGTCTAAACTCGAAGAAGTAGTGACGAGAGATAGACGTGATACTTACTAGGGTCAATAAATAATAACATGATTAAATAAATCTAGACAAGAATAGTAGTCATGGAAATCACTAAGGCATGAAGAATCAATTATATAAAACTACAATTTTTTCTCAAGAGTCAAATAGCAATTATCACAAAAGTCTCAAGTTCCCCTTACGCATGGAGCAATTTATTTAGTAATAACAAGACTCTCATTCAAATACATAGCACATAATATGCCGAAACGTACGTCCGAAGCGACGCAAAACTAAATGTGCACTGTTGAGGGTCGAACTGCTCAAACCATAGATGCATCTATTACCCCGCTCGAGAATTGATCATGCGACGTGGTTGACATAATTATTAGGCTACCCCGCTCACGAATCATACATGCGACACGAGTGCTCGTATACATACATAGAATTATCAGGAAATTCAGGAATTTATCATGGATTATACTTGAAAACAGATATTTAAGCATTTAAACTTACACATAACCTCCTAGTATCCTCATGTCTATTTCAAAGATAATAAGAAACTAGGAACACATGTAAATATACAGGTAAGGCACATAAACACATGCTTGTGATTCCTAAATTCTACCCGACATAACATAGTAGTAGCTACGCACGGACTCTCGTCACTTTGCGCGTGCGTAGCCCCCGCAAATAAGGATAATTCAATCATTTACATTTACCTATGGGTACAATTCCCTCTTACAAGGTTGGAAAGGAGACTCACCTCGTGCCGAACCTACTTCTCGAATCAAGAACGCGCCCGAAACTCCAAACTTTACACCCGAGGATTCGAAACTAGTCAAATGTTATATAAATACGTTAATATACACTCAAAAGTATGGAATTCGCTTACTAGTTTAGCTAATTCATCATTCTTGAAGAAATCCCAAAATACACCCCCGGGCCCACATGCTCGGATTCTGGAAATTTTCGAAATAAACACTCACCCATAACCTAAGGATCATTAATATATAGTTTTTGTGTGATTTCATCGTAGATAAGTGGTGAAATTCTCTAAAATTCATCAACCCTAGGTTTCCCACTCTAACCCTTGATTTACACTAATTAGGGTGTTAATCTACTTAGTAATTGATGTATTAAACCAACATTGAAGTGGAAGTTACTTACCTCTTAGTAGCTAGGTCGAATACCCTCTTGTGAGCTCTCAAAATCGCCTATGGTGAAGAAGAATGGTGAAGAAATGGATAAGTCACGTGTTAAAAGTAGCTCACTACCTTCAGTGATCTCGCACCTGCGGCTCGAGGACCATACCTGCGGTCTCGCACTTGCGGAAGTGAGCAAGGAGGCTGGGGGTCGCACCTGCGGAGGAAACTCGCACCTGCAGATCTGCTCCTGCGGACCCAGGTCTGCACTTGCGATCTTGGGCCTTCTCCCCTGGGGTCGCACCTGCGGGGCCTTGCCCGCAAGAGCGGTCTCGCACCTGTGACTGGGCAACCGCACCTGCGGTCACACCAGTTCAGGTGCATCAACAGTTAAGGTTGCTGGTTTTTGGCCTCGTTTGGTGCCTTGGAGGCACTTTGGCCCACCCGAGCCCCTGTGCAATTATACCCACAAGTCCTAAATTATATTACGGACTCGCTCGAGCCTTCGAAACACCCAAAACAACGCTAAAACTCAAAATCACCCCTCAAAACCCCTAGAATCAACTTAAGAACTTTAAGTTCTTGAATTCGGTTCTAATGCGCCGAACCGACCTATTCTAATCGGAAGGACACCAAATTTTGCAAGCAAGTCACGAACAACATAACGGAACCATTCCCGGTCTCGAAATTCCGTCCGGACCTCGATAACACAAAAACACGTTCCAAACAAAATTAATAACTTAAGGAATCTCTTTTTTCTATTTGGCATCGAAATGCTCCCGGGTCATCCAAAACCCATTTCGGACATACGCACAAGCCCAAAATCATCATACGAAGCTACCGGAACTGTCGAAACTCGATTCCGAGGTCGTTTCCTCAAAAGGTTGACCGAAGTCAAACTTGGCCAAAAAGGCCAACCTTAAGGAACTAAGTGTTCCTATACTTCTCTAAACACTTCTGAGTCCCAAACGACCCGTCCCCGCAAGTCATAAATCACTACAAGCTGCTACGGGAAGTCTTATTTAGGGGAACAGGGTCCGAATACGCAAAACAATCAGTCGGGTCGTTACAACAATAGTTTGGTATGAGTGAAAGAGTCAAAGTTCATAAACAGTTTCTTTCAAATGAAAACAGGTGTCATAAACTGCCCCGCGGGCGTATAACCACTCAGCATCAATCACTCAGCGTGCCTCAGAATCACTCAGTATCAGCCACTCGGGCTACCTCACAATCACTCATGCCTCCCAATCTCTCGTCACTCGGCACTCGCACTCAGTAGGTACCTACGCTCGTTGGGGGTGTACAGACTTCAGAGGGGCTCCTATAGCCCAAGCGCTAATATCAAGCCATCTCGTGGAATAAATCACTCAGGCTCTCGGCCTCTCACATATCATAAATAATGTAACATGTTGCGGCGTGCAACCCTATCCCATAACATCCTCACAATATTGGCCCTCGGCCTCACTCGGTCAGAACCTCTCAAAATGACACTCGGGCTAATAACAAAAGGGGTACTCGACCCAAAATAATATTTTATATCACCAAACAGTGTAAATAAGTTTGAGTTTCAAAAAAAATTAAACATGATATGACTGAGTGTAAATAGTAATCAATACAATGAGGAATATCATAAAATAGCCCCCGAGGGGTCTAAACAGGTCGGCGAAAGGCCCCAAACATGGCGTACATCCCAAATATAGTAATAGTTTGAAAACATGATTTATCATATGATTTAAAAGTAATTACGCAACTCAATAGTTGCCACGGGAAGTACCAAGTCCCAATCCCTATCAGTGCACGCCACACATTCGTCATCCAGCATGTGCGTCATACCAAAATAGTGAGAAAATACTGAGTTCGGGGTTTCATACCCTCAGGACAAGATTTACAGTCATTACTTACCTCAAACCAACCTGAAAACTACTACGCGATTCTCTTGCCTCTCTAATTGGCTCCCAATTGCTCCGAATCTATCCAAAACCAGATTAATAACATCAAAATATTCTAGGGAGACGAAACCCATTAGAAAATTATAACAATTAGGCACAAATCCCGAAGTTGGCCAAACCCGACCCCCGGGCCCACATCTCAGAATTCGATAAAAATCACAAAACCGGAATCCTCATTCTCCCACGAGTCTATACATACCAAGAACATCAAAATCGGACCACAATTGCCCCTTAAATTCCTTAATTAAAGTCTCTAATTTCCCATGCCCTAACTTCCCCAAATTTTGGGTTTAAATCCAACTAATTTCAGGTTTAATTACCTAGAAATCAACACAGAATCGAGTTATGATGTCAAGAATCTTATCTCCAAGTGTTTCCCCTTTGATTCCCTCTTTAATCTCACTCAAAAGCTTCAAATCCGTCCAAAATGGTGAAAAATGGCTAAAGGTCGCGGATATGGCCTTTTGAATAAACTGCCCAGGGGCCCCTTTATTCCTCAGTGCGTTCGCGTTCCCAGGATGGCGTTCACGAAGCATAGACAAACACCCCTCTACGCGATCGCTTCCTCACCCCACGCGTTCGCACAGTTCACCACTCAGCCCCACGCGCACCTCAGCCCTATGCATTCCAGGCCTTCCTCACGCGATCGCACTGCTCATCACTCCCTCACTCACGCGATTGCGGCCTACAGAGATCACATAGACCAAAAATCCTGATGTCTCAGATAAGGCTATGTGATCACATACATGCTCTTGCAATCGCATAGAAGAACACCAGAACATTTCACACCAACAAAAATCTGCCAACTCTTAAGTCCAAAATTTGATCCGTTAACCACCCGAAACTCACCCGAGGCCCTTGGGACCTCAACCAAACATACCAACACGTCCCATAACCTTATTCAAACTTAGTCGTACCTTCGAAAACCCCAAAAAAATGCCAAAATATCAAAATCACATCGGATTGAAGGCTATGAACTTTGAGATTTCTAAGATTCGCCAATGATGCCGAAACCACCCAAAACACGTCTGATTGACCTGAAAATTTGCACACATATCCAAAATGACATTACGAACCTATTCACACTTCCAAAATTCCATTCCGACCCTGCTATCTAATTTTCCACTGTCGACATGAAAATCACCAAAAACTCTATTTCACCAATTCATGCCTAATTCTACTCCGGGCATCAAAACAACATTCCGAACACACTCCTAAGTCCCAAATCACCTAACGAAACTATCCGAGTCATAAAATCAATATTCCGAGGTCGTTTACCAATAAGTCAACTCCTAGTTGACTGTTTCAACTATTAATCTAATTTAAGAGACTAAGTGTCTCAATTCTCACCACGACCACTCCGAACCTGAATCAACTGACCCAACATATCATAATTAGGTTAATTAACACATGACAAAGCTGAAATGGAGGAAACGGGGCTAATCTCACAGAATGACAGGCTGGGTAGTTACATTCTCCCTCTATTAAACAAACGTTCGTCCTCGAACGGGTCTAGGATATCTGCTCCGCATCTCCCGCTCGGTCTCCCAAGTGGCCTCCTTCACTAGATGACCTCTACACTGCACATTTACTAAAGTTATATCCTTCGACCTCAACCTTCTAACCTGACGACCCAAAATAGCCAAACGGCTCTACCTCATATGACATATCACCCTCGATCTGAACCGTGCTGAAGTCCAAAACATGAGACGGGTCACCAATATACTTCTGGAGCATCGACACATGGAACACCGGATGAACACTCGATAAGTTGGTTGGCAAAACAAGTCTATAAGCCACCTCCCCAACCCTCTGAAGCACCTCAAAAGGCCCAATGAACCAGGGACTCAACTTACCTCTCTTTCTGAACCTCATAACACCCTTCATAGGTGATACTTTCAGCAGCACCTTCTCCCCAACCATGAAAGACACATCTCGGACTTTCTGGTCCGCATAACTCTTCTGCCTAGACTGCGCCGTGCGAAGTCGCTCCTGAATCATCTTCACCATATCCAACGCATCCTGAACCAATTTTGTTCCCAATAGCCTAGCCTCACCCGGCTCAAACCAACTAACCGGAGATCTACACTTCCTACCATATAAAGCCTCATACAAAGCCATCTGGATACTCGATTGATAACTATTATTATAAGCAAACTTTGTGAGTGGCAGAAATAGGTCCCATGAACCCATAAAAATCAATGACACAGGCATGCAACATGTCCTACAGAATCTGAATAGTACGATC
Organism: Nicotiana undulata; assembly: GCA_005239495.1. Lineage (NCBI taxonomy): Eukaryota > Viridiplantae > Streptophyta > Magnoliopsida > Solanales > Solanaceae > Nicotiana > Nicotiana undulata. Next base: position 62,404 of record ML264242.1, read on the forward strand.
TGACTGCCCGTCAGTCTGGGGATGAAACATTGTGCTCAAATCAACCTGAGTACCCAACTCTCTCTGCATGGCCCTCCAGAACTGGGATTTGAACTGAATATCTCTGTCTGAAATGATAGAAACTGGAACTCCATGCAATCGGATGATCTCCCTAATATAAATCTCAGCTAACTGCTCCGAAGAATAGGTAGTACCAACAAGAATGAAGTGCGCGGACTTGGTCAGCCGATCCATGATAACCCATATAGCATCAAACTTTCTCGAAGTCCATGGGAGTCCAACTACTAAGTCCATGATGATCCGATCCCACTTCCATTCCGGAATATCTAACCTCTGATGCAATCCACCCGGTCTGTGGTGCTCATACTTCACCTGTTGATAGTTGATACACCGAGCCACGAACTCAACAATGTCTCTCTTCATCTGCCTCCACCAGTAATGCTGTCTCAGATTCTGGTACATCTTCGCAACACCCGGATGGATGGAATACCGCGAGCTATGGGCCTCTGCTAGAATCAACTCTCGAATCCCATCCACATTGGGCACACAAATCCGGCCTTGCATCCTCATAACTCCATCATCACCAGTAACTACATCCCTGCATCACCTCGACGGACCTTGTCCTAAATAACGAGTAAATGCGGGTCATCATACTGGTGCGCTCTAATCCGGTCATAGAGAAGACCTGGAGGCTACGCAAGCCAACACCCGGGGGAACTCTGATAGATCCAATCTCACTAACTGACCTGCTAAGGCCTGAACATCAAGTGTTAATGGTCTCTCTGCTGCTGGAAGGTATTCTAGACTCCCCAAACTCTCTGCTCTGTGACTCAAGGCATCGGCCACTACATTGGCCTTCCCCGGATGGTATATAATAGTGATGTCATAATCCTGGAGAAGCTCCAACCATATCCTCTGATGCAAATTCAAATCCTTCAGCTTAAGCAGATGCTGCAAACTGCGGTGGGTAGTGAAAATCTCACAATGCACCCCATATAAATAATGACACCAAATCTTCAAGGTGTGGACAATGACTGCTCGCTCAAGATCATGCACTAGGTAATTCTTCTCATGCACCTTCAACTGTTTGGACGCGTAGGAAATCACCTTACCGTCTTGCATCAATACTACTCCAAGGCCAACTCTCGAGGCATCACAATAAACTATATAAGAACTTGAACCCGTAGGTAAAACCAACATCGGAGCTGTAGTCAAAGCTGACTTGAGCTTCTGAAAGCTCTCCTCACACTCCTCGGTGCATATGAACGTAGCACCCTTCTAGGTCAGTCTGGTCATAGGTGCTGCAATAGATGAAAATCCCTCTACGAAATGGCAATAGTACCCTGCCAAACCTAGGAAACTACGGATCTCGGTAGCTGATGACGATCTAGGCTAACTCTATACCGCCTCCACCTCATTCGGATCTACCTTGATCCCATCACAAGACACCACGTTTCCTAGGAATGCCACTGAATCAAGCAAGAATTCACACTTAAAAGTTTTTGCATACAACCTCTTCTCCCTCAATGTCTGAAGCACAACCCTCAAATGCTGCTCATGACCCTCCCGAGATCGGGAATACACCAAGATGTCGTCAATAATCACGATGACGAAGGAATAAAGATAAGGCTGGAACACATTGTGCATCAAGTCCATAAAGGTTGTTGGGGCATTGGTCAGCCCAAATGACATGCCAAGAAACTCATAATGACCATATCTAGTTCTGAAGGCATTCTTCGGGATGTCGGGCTCCCGAATCTTCAACTGATGATAGCCAGAACGCAAGTCAATCTTGGAAAACACGCTGGCACCCTGTAACTGATCAAACAAGTCATCTATGTGAGGCAAAGGATACCTGTTCTTCACCGTAACCTTGTTCAAATGCCGATAATCAATACACATACGCATAAAACCATCCTTTTTCTTCACAAACAACACCGGGGCACCCCAAGGCGATACACTAGGCCGAATTAACCCTTATCTAGGAGTTGCTGAAGCTGCTCTTTCAATTCCTTCAACTCCGTTGGTGCCATACGATACGGTGTGATAGAAATAGGCTGAGTGCCTGTCACCAGATCAATACTAAAATCAATATCCCTGTTAGGTAGCATGCATGGCGGGTCAGCAGGAAACACGTCCAGAAAATCACGGACTAAAGGAACAGAATCAATAGTGGGAGTCTCACCACTGACATCCCTCACGAAAGCCAAATACGATAAACATCCCTTATCTATTATATGTTGGGCCTTCAGGTAAGAAATCACCCTGCTAGTCACCTACTCCATAGAACCTCTCCACTCAACCCTCGGAAATCCCGGCAGAGCCAAGGTCACGGTCTTAGCGTGACAATCAAGAACATCATGACACGGAGATAGCCAATCCACACACAATATCACTTCAAATTCAACCATGCTAAGCAACAATAGGTCCACTCGGGTCTCCAGACCCCAATAGATATAACACAAGACCGATAAACACGGTCTACAATAATAATATCACTCACCGGAGTCGACACATGAACAAATATAATTGAAGACTCACGGGGCATGCCTAGAAAATGGGCAAAATATGACGAAACATAGGAATATGCGAAACCAGGGTCAAATAGGTTCAAAGTATCTCTATTACAGACTGAGATAATACATGTGATCACTGCATCGGAGGCCATAACATCTGGCCGGGCTGGAAGTGCATAGATACGAGCCTGACCTCCACCTGCTCGACCTCCCCTCTAGGGAGGCCTCTAGTTACCTGACACCCACCCCTAGCTGCCTGGGCGGGTGGTGAAGTAACTGGAGCTGAATTCGAGGGTTTGCCCCTCTATTGAGAAGAACCACCAACACGACGGGGACACTGCCTCCACACGTTCCTAAACTCTCCACACTTGAAACAACTCCCTGGAGCTGGAGACGGGGACTGAAGGGAACCCCTGGCACCAGGATATCCACTAGATGAACCATGCATAGAGTAACCCTTAACTGATGATGCTCTAGAGGAACTCTGAGTTGGAAGGACACTAAATGAAGAACGGCCCGGATGAGAGCTGCGGGGACCCTGCCCCGATGATGCGCCACTATAAGTTGGGTGAACTGGCTGAGGAGGCCTAATGGGAAGCCTCTACCATGCTGAAACTGTCCTCTAGGAGGAACACCACTGAAACTACCAGATCCACGAGGCCTATTGTCCTCTCTCTTTTCTCGCTCCTGACGGTGGACTGACTCAATGTCCCGAGAAATATCAACAACCTGCTCGAATCTAGCACCTGATACCCTATGTCTAGTCATCAAAATACGAAGCTGATAGGTGAGGCCATCCACAAACCTCTTGATCCTCTCCCTCTCAGTAGGGACCAACTCTGAAGCATGACGAGCTAACTTTGAAAACCGCATCTCTTACGGTGTCACTGACAACTCACCCTGACGCAGCTGCTGAAACTGCTTACAACGTTCCTCTCTGTGAGACTGGGGAACATACATCTCCAAGAAGATAGTGGAAAGCAGCCCCTAGAAATTTGAAAAGTAGAAAACGATACCCCACTAGTCTCCAGTATCCCTGCTGTACGAAGCATCCTCTGACACTTGTCCAGAAAACCCTGGGCATCTTCGCCCTCAGCACCACAGAATGTCGGAGGCTGAAGTCTACTAAATCTCTCCAACATGCGTTGCTCATCATATGGCATGGCTGGAACCACAAAATTCTGAGTTGGAGTGACCGGCTGGGCTGGAGCTACCCCCTGTGTCTGAAGCCCCTGAGTAACCTGCTCAGGTGTCCAGGCAGTTGGAGTCGGAGTTCCTCCCCCGGCCAGAGAAGTAGCAGCAGTAATAGATACAACAACTTCCTGAGCAAGGCTGGTGCATACAGTCAAAATCTGAGCCAAGGTCTCCTGAAGACCCGAAATAACACTAGGCACTACCGGTGCCTGAGCCTGCCCCGCTAGAATATTTGCGGTGCGAACTTGATCCTGAATGGTAGGCGGGTCTGCGGGTACTGCCCCGGCTACTCCCCTACCTCTACCACGGCCTCGACCTCTCGTTGGTCTAGCTGGTGTCTGGTTACCCTAATCGGTAGCGCGTGTCCTCACCATCTGTGAGGAAATGAAACAACAGAAGTTTAGATTTCCGGAATCATCATAAATGGCATGACAGAATTCATCCAGCATGTGAGTCATACCAAAATAGTGAGAAAATACTAAGTCTGGGGTTACATACCCTCAAGACAAGGTTTACAGTCATTACTTAGCTCAAACCGGCCCAAAAACTACTCTGCGATGCTCTTTCCTCTCGAATCGGCTCCCAATTACTCTGAATCTATCCAAAAATAGATTAATAACATCAAAATATGCTAGAGAGACGAACCCCATTCAAAAATTATCACAATTAGGCACAAATCCCGAAGTTGGCCAAACCCGAGTGTATACATACCAAGAACATCAAAATCGGACCACAATTGCCCCTTAAATTCCTCAATTAAAGTCTCCAATTTCCCATTCCCTAACTTCCCCAAATTTTGGGTTTAAATCCAACTAATTTCAGGTTTAATTACCTAGAAATCAGCATAAAATCGAGTTATGAAGTCAAGAATCTTACCTCCAAGTGTTTCCCCTTTGATTCCCTCTTTAATCTCTCTCAAAAGCTTCAAATCCGTCAAAAAATGGTGAAAAGATGGCTAAAGGTCGCGGATACGGCCTTTTAAATACACTGTTCAGGTGCCCTTATATTCCTCAGTGCGTTCGCGTTCCCAGGCATGCATTTGCAAAGCACAGACAAACCCTCCTCTACGGGATCGCGTCCTCACCCCACGCATTCGCACAGTTCACTACTCAGCCCCACGCGCACATCAGCCCTATGCATTCGCATGCCTTCCTCACGCGATCGCACTGCTCATCACTCCCTCACTCACGCGATCGCGGCCCCACAGAGGCGATCATATAGACAAAAGTCCTGCTGCCTCAAAAAAGCCTATGTGATCGCATACATACCCCTACGATCGTATAGAAGAACACCAGAACATTTCACACCAGCAAAAATCTGCCAACTCTTAAGTCCAAAATTTGATGCGTTAACCACCTGAAACTCACCCGAGGCCCTCAGGACCTCAACAAAGCATACCAACACGTCCCATAACCTTATTCAAACTTAGTCGAGCCTTCGAAACACCCAAAACAACACCAAAACACCAAAATCACATCGGATTCAAACCTATGAACTTTGAGATTTCTAAATTTCTCCAATGATGTCGAAACCACCCAAAACACATCCGATTGACCTGAAAATTTGCACACATGTCAAAAATGACATTACAAACCTGTTCACACTTAAAGAATTCCATTCCGAACCTGATAGCTAATTTTCCACTAACGACCTAAAATCGCCAAAAACTCGATTTCGCTAATTCAAGATTAATTCTACTCCGGGAATCAAAACAACATTCTGAACACACTCCTAAGTCCCAAATCACCTAATGAAACTATTCGAGTCATAAAATCAATATTCCGAGCTCGTTTACAATTATGTGAACTCCTAGTTGACTTTTTCAACTATTAAGCCAATTTAAGAGACTAAGTGTCTCAGTTCTCACCACGAC
>ML264243.1:2739-18020 GCA_005239495.1 Nicotiana undulata
GGGGGGGGGGGGGGGGGGGTGTATATGAAATGGCAATTCATGGTCTTGTCAATTGATTAAAGGCATTTCCAAGGCAATATGAACCCAATATGGCAGGGCTCTCACGAAAGCTGAAGTTAGTTCCATTAGGCTACGGTAGTCTACACCTAGTCACACAACTGAACACACCTTTTGCTCCTTAATATTATTGAAGATATAAAGTGAAAAACTGGAAGGATCTCTATAATATATCCATTGACCTAAATAAATCACAAGTGAAGTGCTTTAGTAGATGCTTGAGAAAGAAGGAATTCATATAAAATATTAGTAAATACATATGTAAAAAGAAGGATATGGAGAAAATGGTCACAAATGTGAGAACTGTGAAAGGCGATGCAGTGGACGAGTATTAAGGAACTACACCAGAGATCTACCTTTGAGTCATACTTGCTTATGCTAACTATAGAAGAAAAACCAGCAGTATACAAGTCCCATGGTGCACACCATTTACAGATGATATTGTGTTGACCGAAGAAACTAGCAATGGAATCAATCTTAAATTGGGAACTAAAAAAAAACAATCCAGAGAGCAGTGGTTATTGATTTTCAGATAAGTAAAATTAAGACATGATATATGCACCACAAATTTAGCCCCCGTAAAGATTGTAAAGTGAAATTAGATGGAATTTTGGTGCCTAAATGTAAACAATATAGACATCTAGAGTCTACACTTATTCTTCCAAGAGAATGGCATGATACAGAAAGATGGAACAGAAAGAATTAAAATAGCACGGTAGAAACGAAAAAGTGCTAAGGAAGTGCTATGTAAAACCATGATTGTGAAAAGCGGTCGCTTCCTCGCTTAAAGCGAGAAGCGACCCTTTAACCGCTTCTGCTATACGAAGCGGTTAAAACACGACCAGCAGCAACAGAGATTCTAAAGAGGCGACTAGGGTTCCCTTTTCAACTTCAACAGAAATTAAGCAGCAACATGTATGTGATGACTTCTTCAGAGACGACTAGGGTTCCCTTTTCAACTTCAACAGAGATTCAGCAGCAACAGGTATGTGATGACTTCACTGTTTCAGCGTCCAAATAGCAACGAAATGCAGGCGAATTTTTGTTTTTTACCTTCGGTTCTTCTTTCTCAGACTTCTCCTCTTCGTTGAAATGCTGCCCAGTTTTTAACAGAATGGTATACTGCCCTTCCTCTAATATTTATATCCTTGATTCTTAGTTATTATTGCCTTTCTTATGTGTTATGTAGTTGTTCTTTTAATGGCACCAAAAGAAGATAGGAAAGACTCGGCTTGAGCTTACTCTGCAAGAGTTAGCGAGACCAACAAGATGGCAATTAGATGTCTTTTTTTGTGACAAGATTTCAAATGGAGGCAATTGTCCTAAAGTTTTGTTGCATGTGAAGGAACAATTGAGAGCATTCCTTAAAAAAAAGAGTTAAAGACTCAAATGCTTCATGAACAAGAACTGTATAATCTTGATGATGACGATGATGAAATAGAAGAAGGTGACGATGCTTCGTCGCTTCCATCACAAAAGCGGGGAAGGATGCAAACAATGTCTTCTAGTTGTGGATCTACTGGCAAGACCAAAGGTCGTATGGATTGTTGTTTCCTGCAAAAATCTGGAGATAAGGGAGGAAAAAGTGGTAATCCTCAAATTGATGTCAAAGCGATTTTGAGGGATCGTGCAGTTACAATGTTTGCGCGGTGGATGTATGATGCAGGTCTTCCTTTTGATTGTGTTAATTATACTGACATTTTTTTGCTTTTATTGAAGTCGTAGGCCAATATGGTCCAGGAATGAAGCCTCCAACTTATCATGAAGTTAGAGGTCCATGTCTAAAAAAAGTGATGGAAGAGACTAACAAAATCGTGGAGGAGCACAAAGTAGAATGGAACAAGTTTGGTTGTTCCATTATGATGGATAATTAGATGGCACGAAATGGAAAAATGATCATCAATATCTTGGTGAATTCTCCTTAGGGAAGCCTGTTTCTTGAGTCCGTTGATGCAAGCGATTCTTCAACTGATTCAACCAAAATGTACTCCTTGTTCAAGAGTACAATAGACTATTGGAGCAGAAAATGTTGTTCACGTTGTCACGGACAACGCCAGTGAAAATGCTTAAGTTGGTGATTTGATGTCTCTTGTGTACCCGTTGGACTCCGTGTGCAGCACATTGCATTAATTGATCTTCGGTGACATTTTCAAGCAAAGACCCTTCAGTTCAGTCTTTAATCAGGCATTTAGAGTGCATTCCTATATTGTTCAAAGGCCTTTGTTATTGAATATGATAAAGAGATTCACTAAACAAAGAAACTTGGTGAAACCATCAAAAACAAGATTTGCGATCGCTTTCTTGACTTTGCATAGGATGTACGAGCAAAAAAGCAATTTGAAGAAGTTGTTTCTTTCAGATGAGTACACTAACAGTGCCTATGGAAGGGAAGCTCGAGGGAGAGAATCTGCAGATATTATATTTCAGCAGATATTATACTTTCTACTTCATTCTGGAACAATGTGGTTCATGCATTGAAGATTGGTGGTCCTTTAGTTAAAGTGCTTCGTTTGGCGGATGGGGAGCAAAGGACACCAATGGGCTACCTTTACGAAGCAATGGATAGGGCAAAGGAGGCTATTCAAGACTCTTTTAGTGATCAAAGAAAATACAAAAGTCTTTGAGATCATAGATAAAAGTGGGACGGTCAGATTCATCGCCCTTTGCATGCAGCTGTACTTGTTTTGAACCCGGAACTGTTTAATGACAATGAATAGAGGATTCTAGGAGATGAAGAATTGTGGAAGGGATACACTAAATGTATTGAGAAGTTGACACCTGATTTATCTGTGCAAGATAAAATAATAGAAAACAAGGTGGGTTGCTCTGATGGTAAGCACCCTCCACTTCCAACAAGAGGTTGTGAGTTCGAGTCATCCCAAGAGCAAGGCGGGGAGTTCTTGGAGGGAAGGATGCCGAGGGTCTATTGGAAACAGCCTCTCTACCCTAGGGTAGGGGTAAGGTCTGCGTACAAACTACCCTCCCCAGACCCCACTTGTGGGATTATACTGGGTTGTTGTTTTTGTTGTTGAAAATAAAATAATAGAGCAATTTAGTACTTACAGGAATGCTGAGCAACTTCTTTTTAAAAAAATGGGCGATTAGACAAAGAAAGATGAAGTAATCAGGTGAGCGAGTGCTTATATGTTTCTTTATAGTTAATAAGTTATTTCTTTATCAATATTATGTTTTGAATATTTATTCTACTTCTACAGTTGAATGGTGTAAGCAATATGGCCATTCCACTCCAGAATTACAAAAGTTTGCCATCAAGGTTCTAAGCCTAACATGTAGCTCATCCGGGTGTGAAAGGAATTGGAGCGTGTTTGAACATGTAAGAACTAAGAAGAAAGATTTAGTATATTGAGATAATTAAATTATATCTCAATTGTCCTAATCTTACTAATTACTTATTATTTGCATATTCATACCAAAAAGAGGAACAAACTAACCTTGAAGCGTCTCAATGATCTAGTCTTCATTAAGTACAATAGAACATTGAGGCGTCGTTACAATGCTCGCAATGTAACTGATCCAATTAGTTCGGAAAACATCGATGATGCTAATGAATGGCTAACTGGAGTCCCGGAAGATCATGCAGATGAAGAAGTATTTGAGGAAACTTTTGATTTCACCTGGGGTGATGTTGCGGAGGCGAGTGGAATTGGGGAGAGGATTTATGGTTTGAGGGGGAGTACCTCAACTTCAAGTTCACAGAGGAAGGGAAAAGAAGCAGCTACTTTGTCCCTAGTTGATGAAGAAGATGACAAGCAATATAATAATGATAGTGGAATACAAGAATTTGACAATCTTGTAGAAGAATAGGATGCTCATTTTGTGCTTTAATTGATGCTACTCTTTAGTTTTTACATTGACGTATTGAAAATTTGCTTCCAGTTACATGTGTTGTCTATGCAGCATTTATTTTAATATTATTTTTTAAATTCCGCTTCACTTCAAAAAGCGAGCACTTCGCTTCTCGCTTCTCGTTTTAAGCGAAATGGGGTTGTCGTTTTTCCTCACTTCACGCTCTTCACAACACTGTGTAAACAAAGATACCTAACAAAGTAAAAGACTTTTCTATTGAATACCAGCGAAACTAGCAGTGATCTACGGAACAACATACCCGCAAGATTCATGCCATCAAAATGCAGATATTAAATGAATATACAATCTTACAAGATTGAATAAAATTATAAATGATAACATCCAACTGATAGTGCAAGTAGCACACAGAAAGGATAAAAGGAGAGTATTCTAAGATGATTTGTCCCTATCCTAGGCATTACCGTTTATAGCCTGTAGGTGCGTATGATGATTGAAAGGGGACAAAAGGGGATGAGAATTGAGATAGACCTAAGATCACACGGAGCTAAGTTGTCTCGCAAAACCAGCAAGCTCTTGAAGCATGCAACAGTGCAAACTTAGCTAAGAACAAAACATAATATAACCAAAAGAATCTATATTAAACGATATAAACAATTGAGATTAAAGCTTAGTTGTTTCAACACCTACATAAGGCTAGTGTTTGTCAATAGCCTTTATTCTGCTCAGATAGCCTTCAAAACAATCATATAGTTGGACTCTACTAATTTGAGGTTGAGTCATAGTTGATTAATACAGAGTCAAATTAAAATGTCTCGTCAAATAATTTAAGGTTGAAATTTGACACAAGTTATTATGTGATGATTTACATGCACTTTACCAATCAAGTGTTGATTACAGTTGAGAAATCTACAGACCAAGTGAAAGGCCTACACTTTCAAAAATTAGGAAGTCTATACTATGTCCACTTATTCACTTGGATAAGGAAATTCTTTAGCTTCTAATATCGGAACATTCTTTTTTTTTTCTGACAAGGGTTTCTCCATTTCTTCTTAATCATCTATATGTTGTATTCACCACGCTTACTGTGTAATATAGCATTTTCTTATGGATAACACATTGTAGCAGAAGTTCACTTTACACCTTGGGCCGCTAAAGGTAAAACACTCACGCCCCTTGCTTTACATCTCCGCCTTCAAGACAATGGAACTAGCAGAGGAAACTAACAGCTCGAAGTCGCAATCTATTATCTTATAGCATAGTGCCCCCAAATTTACGAGGTTCAATGGCCTTTTTGTTCCAGTGGGTGAATTCATCACAAAGCACTAACACAGTGTAGCAACACCTAATAACCCAAAAGCAACAGTTTCTAAGAAGAGGAGTATGATGAGAACCACACACACACAGAAATTTTTTTATACGTATAATGGCTATAAACTTTAAGGTGTATTCACGGTATTCTTATGACAAACATGTGCACTGAAGTGAAAAACAGAAGTTAAGGTTTTGGCCTGGTCTTTCTTGGTCTCCAGAACCCAGAACAATTTCCCATTTTCTGCCTTCTATTCTTTTACAGACAATAGTGGAATTAAAAAGTTCTCATGCAAAAAATATTTTCATTAATTTTTTTTTTAATAAGTAGCACGACCAAAGTAGTTTCAACCCAAGTGTCCCAGCAAGCTAGACAGTCCCAGGTGTCTACTTTCCCTGACGGGGAAGTAAAGCAAGATCCATTATAAGCATTTCTCGTAGAGACTTCGATTTTGTTTTAAGGTGCATATGCATTTTCTTATATTTATTTACTTTTTTGTATCTACTTATCAAAGTGAAATTTGAACAGATAAAAACACTAACAGTGTTTTGTAAGCCCAACCCAAACACTAAGGCTGAGAATAAAAAAAAGCAAACAAAACATCCATGACAGGTGAAACATCATTGCAAAGACAGCCACCAAGGAGAATCTTTAGAAAGTACAGATCTGAAAAAGGGGATCGATGCATGCTTCTAAACATAAAAGTCAAAGCATAAAACTCCAAAATCCAAATATATATCAATATACCTGCAAAAGAATGCGGACCAGCTCTGTGCTCCCAAAACGCGATGCTTCAAGAAAGCACTGATTGACATTGTCCGCACCCCCTTCCACCAACATGCCGAGCAATCCTTGAATTGCAGTTGCTGAAACTCCTGATGCCCAGCCAGTATCAAATGAACTAGAGAAGAGTGTAAGCGGAAAGCAAGCTGCATCGAATGCTTCTGTGAAGTCCTTTCCGGTAAGGTGGTTCCCAGCAAGATCCAGAAATGTTTTGAAAGCTGATAACTGCAGTTGTATTTCAACAGCAGAGTTATGCCCAACCCTATACCTCTTTCCTTGGCAGCGAGAATGGTAACCTATACATTTAAGAGCCCATTCAGTGAACTTCTGAACCTTAGCACCAGCTTCAACCTTCAAAACTTCATCTCCATTGCATTCTTGCAGTCGTTCATGCAACCTGCTGGGAGTGATGGTAAATATTTTAGTGCCACAAACATCTATAAAATAAAGACATCAAGGGAAAACGAAAGAAAAACGTTACTTGACCTTGCAGATTATACCAAGGAAATGCCTATCTATGAAGAATAAGCTTTTCAAACTTTATGTCATCCTATGTATTAATTTTGACATTCTATGGATAATAGAAACAAAGCAGCAAATGTAGAAAGCCTCGTTTGTTTACTTCAATAACAAGAAAATTCAGATTCTTCATGCTTACATTTTAGCAAAAAGTCTAAAAGAGGATTTTCAGCATAAAGATTAAAGAAAAACAAGATTGCCACGGGTTGTTCGAAGCTGAGACACATGCTTCTTTTATATGACTATTGGAGAAACTTAAAGAAAAACTAGGTCACAGCAATGTGTACACTAAGCATCCGTTGGCCGATATCTGGGATAAAAGAAGTCTGATTTCAAATAAACTGCTACACTGCACCGGAATCCTACTATTTTGACTAGACATGTATAGTTCAGATATGGGGAAAACATTCAACAGCAAATTAAAGACCTTCTCTACTATTCTTTTAAGCATTCAAATATGGGCAAAAGCACTGACCTTTGTGCCATTACAGTGACAGTATTTGCAAGGCTCATTGTTCGACTCTGGCAAGCAGAAACACAAGAAGCAAGAAATGAAGTCCTTAGGACAGCCCGAGTGAAGTCAAATGCGCCATTACCAATAATCCTCTTAATCAAACCCGTTATCCCATACAACTCCTCTTGACTAGTTAAAAACCAGATAGAATCCAAAGCAATGCATAAAGTGTCATTCAGAGTTTGGGGATCAGCGAGTAGGATCAAACTCTCGGCCAGCTCCCAATCATGGTCGCTCACAGCACCCTGGAACAATCGCCCCAACTCAATCCTATCTTGTCTGCTAAGCTTTTTTTCAGGAACCGATTTCTCATTTTCTGAATCAGAATATTCTAGCCTTGATTTAATCTTATTAACTCCACAACTACAGCCTCCTGCTATTAAGTCCTTATTATGTACAAGTGGAGCTTCTCTTGAAAGTACCACTTTCCCATTGCTTCCCTCACCTTTCACTTGTACAGTCTCCACTGAACAAATAGTCTCTTCTTCACTAATGTTGAAAGGTGCCTTATCTAATTCCATATTAACAATTCAACACACAAAACTGACCAAATACCTCAAAAATCAATTCCTTCCATCTAAGAATCCATTAAAAATTCAAATTTTAAGCAAATTTCAGCACCGCCCAGAAACAACTCAAAACAACAAAAGATCAAAAACCCATCAAATTGCAGAACTAACACCCTTGTATTAACAAATTATTTTTTTATGAAACATATCTACCAGCAGACCTACAAGGCAAAAGAATCTCATCAGCTACAGAAAAGGAAAAGAATAAAGAACAACAGAAAACAAAAATTCAACAGAGAAATGAAAGCATAGGGAGAATCAGCATATATAAGAAAACGAAAAAAGGGAAATATTTCAAGAAAAGAATAGAGTGAAAATTATTATGGAAGTGAAAATGAAAGAAAAGAGAGGAAACAAACCTGATATTATTATTATGATTATTGGTGGGGGAGAAATAGAGAAACCCCTTTGCCTCTTCTTTGCCTTGGATGGTTACTTGTGACGAGTTCTCCAAATATTATGCTTCTTTCTCACTCTCTTTTTCCGAAAAAGGGTTAAAAATACCCTAAACTATTGCAAAAAAAATTAAAAATACTATATATTCAACTATTGAGCTAAAAATACCCTTCCATCTATCTTTTTAGTTCACTTATGTCCTTTGACGGTTAGGTCAATGGTGAATTAAAAATAATAATTATTTAAATCCACGTGACGACTTCTTATTGGTCGAAATTAAAATATCTAAGTTATTAGAAAGATCCATCCATATCTACCCTTTTTCGGACTAACCAGCCCAAAAAACGGGTAGATATTGGTGGATCTTTTTAATAGTTTAGATGTTTTAATTTCGACCAATAAGAAGTTGTCACGTGGATTTAAATAATTATTATTTTTAATTTAACATTGACCTAACGGTCAAAGGGCACAAGTGAACCAAAAAGGTAGATGAAAGGTTTCTTTTAGCCCAATAAATGAATGAAGGGTATTTTTAAACTTTTTCCAATAATTTAGAGATATTTTTAACCCTTTTCGCTCTTTTTTTCATTTGTTTATTTTATATTCCTCAACAAGTTTTCATTTGTTTCTCGGGAAATTTTACTTTTGGTGCTTGTTGAATGAATTTTAATTTATTATCAAGATTGTTGCAGGGTGATTAGTACTTCTTCGATAAGTCTAATCAGATAAAGCTAAGAAAATAAATAATACGGGCTAGTCAGTTTTTGGACTGGTCATTCAGAAATAGTCAGCGTTTGCAAAGTTATTAAAAAATAGTCACTATTTTGCTGCAACACGAGAAATTCCAGCATAATATACTGGAGATCGGTGCACCTGTGTATGAACTTCCAGCATATTATGCTAGACCGGTATATTATAATGGAACTCCAATATATTATACTGGAGTTCCAACATAAGTATACTGCAAACTGATGCTGGAACTCCAGTATAATATAATGGAGTTCCAGTATAATATATCGGTCCAGCATAATATGTTGGAAGTTCATACACAGGGCACCGATCTCCAGTATATTATGTTGGAACTTTCCGGATTTTGAACAGTTTTTTCGTTCAGATTTATCTTTACATGAAAAGTGGCTAAATTTCGATTACTTTTAAAATTGTGGCTATTTTTTAATGACCACTTGTAAATCTAACTGTTTATTAATTTCTCCCAAAGTCATTAGCTGGGGCCCAAAAAGAATACCGGATATTAAGGGTGTTCATAAAACCCCAAAAAACCAAAACAAATCGAAATCCGAATCAAACTGACCAAAAAAAGTCACACTTTATTGGTTTGGTTTGGTTTTGATTTTGAATTTTAAAAACCGAACAAATATGGTTTGGTTTTGGCTTTAATAAAAAAAATAACCGAAAAAATCGAATCAAACCGACTATAGAAGTAAATATTTAAGATTTATTATATATATATATATATATATATATATATACAAAGTTTCTAAAAGTTTTATGGTACATGTTAATCGTTTGCACTTTTAGTCTAGTTTGCTATTATAATAATTTATTTTTTTGCCTTTACATTCTAGTTTCTTTTGCTAAGTACAGAATCTGTTTAATGTTTAAAATAGTCTATTTTTAATTGAGTCCTTAGATTATTCATCACTATTTGATTCAGTTCATCAATATATCTAGATAAATGATAGATTTCTCAAAGAGCAATTCGTTTGATAGTATTACGTCGAAAATGTAGTCACCAAAATATGTGTTTGGTAGTGTATGTCTCATCTTTAAGAAATCGAAAAATCGATAAAAACCGACATAAACCAAATTGATAAAAAATCGACTTAATTGATTTGGTTTGGTTCCAATATTTGAAAAACCGATCCAAACCTAACCATAAACAACCGTACCTAATATCAAGTGAGAAATAAAAAAAATTGATCTTCATTCTTTCAATATCTAAGTATTTACTTATTAATTAATTAATGTATGTGTTTTTGTTCCTTTTGTTTACCCTTAAAATGGATATCAATTAATTTATACACGGTTTTAAGGATATGTGGATTGATTCAACACAAATAATCAAGAGTATTAGATAAACGAGTTAAAGACTAAATTAATAATCAAACCAATTGTAATGTTACGGCCTCACTCGAACTTAGATTGAACATTAGTTTTGCCCTCGATCGAACCCTTGGTTCGGAGCCAATCGTGAATAAAGAACAACAATAAAGTAAGAACTCCGCAATAGACTAGAAAGTAGAAAAATGAATTTGGTATGCATGTTACAATGTTTTTTATCAAAGAAAAATATCCCCTTTATATAGTAGGAGAGTTGCACCCGTAGTATAAGTCTAAAAAGGGTAAAAATCCTCCTCTCTCGTTAATTACTGATCTATAATCGTCCTCGAGCAAGATTTGCACAATGATATACGGTTTGTTGCGGATATCATGGCCATATATATGTCGCCTACAATCGTTCATTCGCTTTCCGAGATCTCAGAACTCGTCCTGAGTCCGAGGTGCGTCGTTTTATCAGGTCTGATGGTGAGCACTCCGTTTACTTTTCACGGGCCTCGATACAAAGAGTTCCCACCTTCAATTTTGATCTCCTAAATCCATGCTCTTAATTCGTTTGATCCACCAGGAAATCAGGGTGTATCCCCGATTTTACCCCTATACAAATATTCCCCTCATTTTCTAGAGAGTAGGTTTGCAGAAACGATGAGAAAGATAGATGAAAATCGGTTCCTTCTTCGTACGTTACAACCAAGGTGACGGATTAGCCGAAACGTCCGATCAGTCGTGTCGTTCTGACTTCGTACACGTGTCGGTCATTGACTGGTTGTCTTCGAATGTGAAACTTCGCGCATTGATTGCATTTTCCCCTATAAAAGCTTCTACCTTTAATACTTCTTTCACTTTCCGATCCTAGCTTTTACCCTCGAGTTTTTTTAGCGACTTTAACTTTTTCAAATATTCATATCTTCATCTCTGATCATCAATGATGGGTTATATTCTGTTTTGATTATCTAACAAACTTTTATATGAAGAACTAGAGAAAGGACCTTATATGTAAACAGCATAACCCAACTTCAACTCAAGGAATTCCGGACAGTGTACTGTTAAACAATAAGGGACCAGTTGGAGGACTTGATCCCTTGGCAGACTCACAAACGAAAGTACAGGTCAACTCTACAGCTGTAAAAAGCTGTGATAGAAAAGTGACTGCCTGCTACTGTACATGCTACAGTGCAACAATGCAACAGTCACTTCCTATTAGTTGAAGGATGTACTTTCAAGATATGGGACATCCTTCTTGGAATGTGTCAAGGTCTTTAATATCTTGATGAAAGAAGAACAACACATTCACTTGAGCATTTACCAAGAATATCCTCTCAAGCATTGAAGTGGTCTCAAGCATTGAAGACTCAAGTGTTTCAAGGGCAAGAAGACAACTCCACTAGATGGACCAGTTTCACCATATGTTAGTGTCATTAGTTGAGTTGTAATCTTGCACTTTGTTTTCATTGCATCCTACTCGCTTTTGTGAAAGAAACCCGATAGGAATCTCTTATACTTAAACCATTTGTGTTTGTGTGTGACTATAGTTAGTCATAAGTCAAAGTCTTTGTAACTGGGTAGTGACAAAGTGGCTTGTAATAGTGTTTACAAGTTAGTGTGTTGAAGTCTTTGTAATAGTGGATTACAAAATGTCTTGTAATAGTTTAGATTACAAGTTAGTGAAGTTGAAATTCTACAAGTGTAGGTCGTGGTTTTTGTCCCCTTGGATGGAATTTTTCCACGTAAAAATCCCTTGTCTCTTTACTTGTCTTCTTAGTATATATATCTGCTGGAACTAGTAAAGGACCTGGTAACTTTACTGTTTGGTGAATTCATAGAAACTATCAATTGGTATCAGAGCAGGGTCTTTCTAAACGGTTAACACCTAGAAAGGATCTGTAATGGCTGCTCCACCAAACTTCGAAGAAGGACAATCAACGTATCGACCTCCTAGGTTCAACAATCAGTACTATGGGTGGTGGAAGACCCGTATGCACGACTTCATAATGGATGAAGATTCTGAGTTATGGGACATCATTTGTGATGGTCCTCATGTTCCTATGCACAAGGTTGGAGAAGTTGGTCTGCTGATGCCAAAAACCAGGAAGGATTACACCGACGCTGATAGAAAAGCTGTGGAAAAGAATTTTTGTGCAAAGAAAATTCTCGTGTGTGGCATAGGACCAGATGAATACAACAGAATCTCGGTGTGTCACTCAGCCAAAGAGATCTGGGAAGCTTTGCAGACTGCTCATGAAGGAACAACGCAAGTGAAGCAGTCCAAGATCGATATGCTCACTACCGAGTATGAGTTGTTTAAAATGAAGGAAGATGAATCTATACAAGATATGCATACTAGATTCACCTCCATTATCAATGAGAGCTTCTCTCTTTAGGAGAAGTCATTCCTAGGAACAAGCTAGTGCGAAAGATCTTAAGTGTCCTGCCTAACGTCTGGGAAAGCAAAGTAAATGCTATCGCTGAAGCAAAGGACTTGCAAGTCTTAACAATGGATATGTTGATAGGAAACTTGAAAACATATGAGATGAAAATAAAAAAGGACAGTGAAAGAAGGGAGCCCAAGAAGGAGAAGAACCTGGTTCTTCAAGATAAAAAACATGAGTCAAGCGAAGAGGACAACGACATGGCCTATCTCACCAAGAGATTCCAGAAGATGGTTCGAAGGAACGGAGGAATACCAAGAAGAGGGAGCTCAAGCAAGCCTAGAAACTATGACTTATGTCATAAATGTGGTAAGCCAGGACATTTCATAAAAGACTGCCCGTTCCTGAAGCAAGACACCTACAAGCACAACACTGACAAAGCTGCGAAGAGGAACCAGGTTCCTGACAAAAGATTTAGCAGAAAAAGCGCAACTGACAATGTTGTAAAACAGGCTCTTGCTGCTTGGGAAGATTCATCAAGTGAATCAGAAGAGGAACCTGAAGCAGAAAACCGCTCCATGATGGCAGTTGAAAACAAGTCTAAGGAGTATGATTCATTGTTTGCTCTTATGGCTCAATCTGACGAAGAAGATGATGACACAGATGAGGTAAACTTTAGGGATGTTCAGAGAAATCTGAAGTCCTATTCTCCTAAAAAATTAATGTCATTGTCAAATGTTCTCATTGATACCTACTACAACCTTGTTGAAGATAAGGACTTACTGACCATAGAGCTAGGAGAAGTAGAACAAACTAGAGATGACCTAGTTGTGTGTGTGGCTGACTTGAAAGAAACTATAAGTAATCTTGAAAGAGAAAAAGAGTCTCTAATGTGTAAAATCAACAGTGTTGAGAATGAGAGAGATGATCTAACTATAGTGGTGGTAAATCTGAAAGAAACAGTGGATACTCTAAGCAATGGAAAAGTTAACCTGAGTGAGAGGATTGATGTTGTAGAGCAGGAAAGAGATGACCTTCTAGTAGTAATCACAGATTTAGAAGAAACCATTCAAGGACTTAGACTAGAACCTGGTTCCTCAAGTGTGAATAAAGGAAAGGAAATAACTAGTGAAAAATATATCAAGCTTGAGAAAGAACTGAATGAGACCAAAACAAGTATGTCCAGTGAGGTTGAGAAAAATAGGGAGTTGCAAGCAGAAGTGAGCAAAATAAAATTTGATCTTAAAAAATCACTGAACTGGACCTGGTCCACAGATGTTGTCACTGCTATGTACTTTAACAACTCTGGAAACAAGCAGGGAATCGGGTTTCAAAAGGAGAAAACTCCCTACAGCCCACACAGAAAATATGTCAGAGTCCCAGACAATTGGCTCTGTACCCATTGTGGGAACAACAGGCACTTCAAGGAAAGCTGCCCAGCTAGGGATCAATCAGTCCAGAAAAACAAGATGTTTGCAGGTAAGAGAAATACTAAGCAGGGACCAGGTCCCAGCAAGAAATATCAATTCCTGCCGGCATGGACTAGAAGAGTTCTTATCCATCCCTTCCCTAACTACAAGGGACCCAAACTAGTTTGGGTTCCTAAAGCTAACCATTGAGTTACTTGTGCAGGGATCAGTGAGGGGAACTGGACTAGAATGGATCATGGACAGTGGATGCTCAAAGCATATGACTGGAAATACCATGGATTTTCTCTCATTGAAAGCCCTGCAGGGAGGGGATGTATCTTTTGGCAATGGAAAGAAAGGATACATCCTTGGTGTTGGAAAGTCTCTGGAACACTCAATCAAAAATGTGTACTATGTGGATGGATTGAAATATAGCCTATTGAGTGTCTCTCAAATTTGTGATAAAGGAAACAAAGTGGAGTTTTTGTACAAAGTGTGCACAGTTACCAGCCTAGTAACTGGAGAAGTGGTGTTGATAGCCAAGAGACACAAGAATATCTATGTTGCTGATTTTGAATCATTGGAAGCTGGTGAAGTGAATTGCTTGAAGGCATTTGACGATGATGCTGAGCTTTGGCATAGAAGGTTGGGTCATGCCAGCTTTTCTCTCCTGAACAAGCTGATAAAAAAGGACCTGGTTCGTGGTCTACCCAACTCCAAGTTCAAGGAGCACAGAGTATGTGATGCATGCGCCAAGGGAAAACATGCGAAATCTTCTTTTAAGCCCAAGAAAGATGTCAGCACATCCAGACCCCTTGAACTTCTTCACATGGATTTGTGTGGACCTATGAGAATTCCAAGAAGAGGTGGAAAGAAGTACATCTTTGTAGTTGTGGATGATTACTCAAGATTCACCTGGACACTATTTCTTAGAACCAAAGATGAGACGTTTGAAGTATTTGTGGCCTTTTTGTAAAGACCCATAAAATTTCTTGCTTAAAATAATGCCCGAATAAGTCCCCGAGTTGCTATCTCTGTGGAAATTCTTAAAACGGACCTTGATTTTGTAAAAGTACCCCCGGGATTTGAAAGAACTTAATTTTTTCCAGAAATTTGGGTGTTATGCGACGCACTATGCGATCGCATAACGTGTATGCGGACCGCATAGTGGTCGCATACACGGGAAGATCACTGCCCAGCTGAAGGGGGTGTTATGCGACGCACAATGCGATCGCATAACGTGTATGCGGACCGCATAGTGGTCGCATACACGGGCAGCATGTTTCCAAATTTTGGCTCACCTGAGGGCCATTATGCGGTCTAATATGCGGACCGCATGTCAGGAATGCGATCGCATTCCTGACCGCATATTAGACACGGTCTGTGAATTTTCTAAATTTTTATACCCGACCCCAGTTTCATTTAACCCCTGCCCCCTTTCATTTTAAC
>ML264244.1:0-23284 GCA_005239495.1 Nicotiana undulata
CCCGCTAAGCCCGCGGGCCCGGGTCGGGCCCGGGCCAGGCCCGGCCCACCTGCCACCCTTAACCCTATGCGATTGCGACCTGTTGAATGCGATCGCGGAGACCAAACTTAGAAAGCTATGTGATCGCAGACCATACCTTGCGACCGCAGAGAAAAAACTCGAGGCTTCCATGATTTACCCTTTGCAATCGCGGCTAATGCCCTGCGATCGCAGTGAACCAGAAACTGCTGGTGTAAAACAATCAAACCAGCAATGGATTAAGGCCAAGAGGTGTCCGTTTGAACACCCGAAACCCACCTGAGGCCCCCTGGACCTCAACCAAAACCACCAACTAGTCCAAATACCTTATTCGAACTTGGTCGAGCCTTAAATACACGCTCCATAACATCAAAATCATCAAATAAGCATAGATTCAAGCCTAAGAACTTAGGAATTTTCAAGAATTCACCTCCAACGCCGAACCACGTCTAAACTCGTCCGAATGACCTCAAATTTTGCACACAGGTCATAAATGACATTCCGGACCTGTTGTCGCTTTCAAAATTCCATTCCGAGTCCAATAATCTCACCTATCGGCCGAAATCACCGAAATTCTAACTTTCACCAATTCAAGCCTAAATCTACGTCTGGCCTCAAAAACACATTCCGAACACGCTCCCAACCCCGAAATCACTCAACGGAGTTAATGGAGTCGACGGATTTCCATTCTAGATCCGTCTTCACACAGCTCCCGCTCCGGCCCAATTTCTAAGGTTAAAGCTCACCTTAAAGGACTATATGTCCAATAACACTCCAATTTTCGTCACTCAATGCCCCACCTCGTTCCATTAACCTAATAAGACATGGGAGGAACAGTTATCAGGAGATCGGGGCGCTAACTCTCCAAAACGACCGGCCAGGTCGTAACATTCTCCCCTTCTTAAGAAAATCGTTCGTCCTCGAACGAGTATAGAAACATACCTGAAGCTGTGAATAGGTGAGGGTAATGACTCCGCATATCCTGCTCGGTCTCCCAAGTCGCCTCCTCGACTTGATGGCCTCTCCACTTCACCTTTACTGAAGCAATATCCTTCAATCTGAGCTTTCTAACCTGCCTGTCCAAAATGGCCACATGCTCCTCAACATATGATAGATCCTTATCAAACTGGACTGAGCTGAAATCCAACACATGAGTCGGGTCACCATGATATTTCCGGAGCATGGACACGTGGAATACCGAATGAACACCTGCTAGGTTAGGAGGCAAGGCCAACTCATAAGAAACCTCCCCAACCCGCTGCAATATCTCAAAAGGGCCGATGAACCTCGGACTCAGCTTACCCTTCTTCCCAAATCTCATGACGCCCTTCATCGGCGATACCCGAAACAAAACCTGATCACCAGCCATGAATGATAAATCACGAACGCTAAGTGCATAATACCATTCTGGGCAGACTGATAGAGCCATATGCTAACAAACTCCAGTACGACTTAGGTGCGATATATAATCTGAAATCTCAGGAGCCATCCTGCTCACATAACCTCGTCACTACGCGGAACCTCAACACATAAGAAATTATCAAGTCGTTTCACAACTCACACGGCACAATCACAATATCACATGAATTTGACGAAGACGGGACAATACCTGATATCCCAATACCCCTCCTTGAGGAGTGCCATACTGAATGAACACCTCTGACTCGCATGAAGCCCAAAATCTTGTTTAAATCCATTCACTCATTTCAAGCTGATTCTGCTCGCATTGAACTAGGCTGATAGCCTTACCTGGGTCCAAACAACCCGCTTCTTTTTTTTCTTATACACATGAGGACAACCATCATATCCGAGGTAAAACCCCACAGTCCACAACCAACTTAGCCGAACGCCTTCCAGGCATACATTCTCAAATAAGCAATATTATACTTCCTTATACTTAGTCTAAATCTGCAATCAATCAGGTGACTACAGGTCACGCTTACACAATCTTCCCGTGGTCACACTCCCACGACTTTCCACACAAGGCAACAAGTATGCACATCCATACCACCGACCATCCTAAGGCTGTAAAACAATTCAAGGGCCTGTAATCAGGATACCAAGTCTCTTTCGCCAAACACCGATCTCACGTGACACTGAAGACAACATCAGCTTATTCTAGACATTCAAATCCCTTGTTCTTGCTCCCTTGAGCTCATGACATCCTTGTTAACACCGAACCGCAATCTCGACTCTTACTTCCAGTTACATACCTCTTATTGCACATAACATGCCATTTTGGAATAACATAGGAAGTTCCATCATAACTCCTGAACCACTAACAGGGTGAACACTTCATCACATACAGAAACCTTTTATTTGCTTCAATTCATGAGAACCATAACAACACACAAGTGAGTTCTCATCATCACAATATATGCAAATCCTCAAGTAGTGGACTGAACCACCATACCCCTTGGGGATCAGCCTACACCTGACAGTCGTAGTACTTGAATGCTTCCAACCAAAATCTATTACGACGGCCGACGGTCCCACACACATCTGCACAAACCATACACATACTCAAACACAGAGAAAGAGCTGATCCCTGCCGTACATGCGCCGTTCCAATAATCATCTTTAATTGCCTCAGTATAATAGTAACTTCTTCAACTCATAGCAACCCAACCCTCCTCATCCTGAGTGACCTTGAATCACGAGACCATGCTACCTAAATTCCGCAACTCGTCTCATAACCTCCTGATAATATTTCTACAACCTGGAGTCTATTTCTCTCACTCCTCCGATACTATCCAGCGTGCTGAAATAACATAGAACCCTCCAACCATCTTCCTTCCTCCTAGAGACTATACTGCAGAAGCTCGCTTCTTAATTATACTGTTGCGTGAAACCCTTAAACACCGCATTCTCTAACTTTCGAATTCATTAGGACCACTACTGAGAGTCACCCACTCTGACTGGCCCCGAATACAATCAACCCCAAGGCTCTTCTAGCACATGAATATGCTCTCAATGAAGCACGTGACTGAGTCACTTCCCTTACAACTTGCCTATGCCTTGAGCACAAATTCTAAATCTTCCATAGTCTAACCCTGGTCCAATAGGACCAACTTCGTACACATTTATCGAATTCCATACTCAATTACCGCTATACTCTTTTTCCTTAGTTGTAACATCTTGCCGATACGCCGACAAAATCGCAATCCCATGAGAGCACAATCCTACGACCCAACTGCAGGTGGTGGGACTCCCCCACTTAGCCTGAAGCTACTTCTTGAACCGCTCTAGACCCTGCTAAGATCCTTTATCCTTTGTTGACATGACCTTGTCCCACCAATCCACCCAATTCTTCCGAATTCTCCTGTTAGCCTCCCTTAAATATTTGATTTTTTTTTTCTAACACCATTCACACATTCTACCTCCTACCGACTAGCCACTAGGACTTCGCACAGAACTTACCATCCATACAACCGCTAACCTACTCACAGAAGACAACCCACCCGAGGAAACTAGCCAACTGACACCTACCATTATGCTATGATTCTCACTTTCTACAATATCAAGACCCCCATCCTAAGCCTGTATCCATTTACCAACCTTACCAATCCGTCCGCTCTTCCTGGACATCTACTGAATGGGCTACCACATCTTGTGATTCATCACTAAGTTGCCGCTCTCCCACTTGCCCAAATCCTTCCCTTAAGTGCCACCTGACTTCCTTTCCTTACACCTGATCTTTTAGAATTGGTACCACCGCCTAGCACTTCTCACGTATCTTCCTTCATCGTATGATGCTCTCCTGCTGCCTCAATTTAATACTGTCCTCCGTAGCTCTTAAACTAACATACCATCACAACTTTAAATTTTTTTACGAAGATCATCTTCCCCGAGCCACCTTCATTAAAAGTGCTTATTCAATACGGAACCACAACACCCCACGACCTCCGACGACCGCTTCTTCAACACTAATTCACAACAATCAAATCCAACGCAACCGAATAGCCGTAACGTCGGCGAACTTAACACATACCATTTGATCAAAGGCGACGATAGATTATTACAGGTGAGTGCTCCATTTCACTTGACAGCACCAATCATTACTATTTTATCAGCCCAAAACCTAATCATTTATAATCCAAATGTTTTTCCTCCGTCGGTACAAAATACTGAATCTCGAAATCACACTCTGAGAAGACCTCCCTTCAAACCGTTCATCACCCCAACACATGGGCAACCATTCTACCCTTGTATCAACATCGCGCCATAACCAATCGTAAGTTTCATAACCACCTGAGCACGACCCCAAAGTTCTCAGAAATACAGCTACTGAGCTGAGATGACAAAACATTCTTTTGTAGAACAACGATGATAGCCTCAATCAACTACGCTGGGAGAAACATCCCGCACCACATCCATAGTATCATTAAAAGTCCTCAACCCTCGATTCATAACAAGCGCTTTGCGACGCGTAAGATTGAGTGGGAAGAAGCACAGGCATAAGCCTTAAAGGAATGAAGTCGCACGATGAGGAATCAAGAAGGGAAGTACTCCTAACAGCCCTGTAGCCTCTCAAAGATAAGAACAGACGTCTCTGTACCGGTCCGCAAGACTCTACTAGACTTGCTCATGACTCGTGAAACCTAAGGGAACCTAGAGCTCTGATACCACGTTGTCACAACCCAAAACCTATGGGTTGTGATGGCGCCGAACACCACTGCTAGGCAAGACAACCCCTTAAGCAGTTGAAATACCTCCCTGTTTAACAATTTCGAAATCGTTGCCTTTATTACATTTCATAATCAAATAAATAATTTTTTGTAAATTAAATACGACAAGAAATCTATTTAATTTAATAAAACAAGACTCAACACGTCCCCAGAACCTGGTGACACAAGTACATGAGTAATTTCTAAGAATTTATATAATTATACAACTCTTGTTCGAGAAATAAATGGGACAAAGGCAATAGATATAAAATGTAGGTACACTGAAAGAAGACTCCGGCAGCTGTGGAACGCCTCTGGATGAATGCAGCCCGTATAAGTCCCCAAATTGATCACTGTACTATAAAGGTACCTGTCCAAAAAAATGAACACAAAGTGTAGTATGAGTACATATACATATATGTACCCAGTGAATATCCCGTCTAATCTCGAAGAAGTAGTGACGAGAGGTCGACTCGATACTCACTAAGGTCCAACAGTAATTAAGTAAGTTGGATGTAAGGAAAACTGTAGGCAAGTAAAAAAATAATAATATCCGGCATCAAGTAACAATCTCAAATCAAAGAATTTTGGTATCCGCCGTGGCGTACAGCCCGCTCCCATATGGTACTCAATCTCGCCGTGGCGTACAGATCGATCCCACCCTGGTAGTCTCAATCTCGTCGTGGCGTATGGCCTGATCCCACCCTGGTAGTCTCAATCTCGCTGTGGCGTACGGCTCGATCCCAACCTGGTAGTCTCAATCTCGCCGTGGAGTACGGCCTGATCCCACCTTGGTAGTCTTAATTTCGCTGCGGCGTACGGCCCGATCCCACCCTGGTAGTCTCAATCTCGCTGTGGCGTACGGCCCGATCCCACCCTGGTAGTCTCAATCTCGCTGTGGCGTACGGCCCGATCCCACTCAGGTAGTCTCAATCTCGCTGTGGCATACGACCCAATCCCATAATATAATCTATCATCACTCTGTCGTGGCGTACGGCCCGATCCCATAATATAATCAATCATCACTCTGCCGTGGCGTACGGCCCGATCCCATAACATAATCAATCATCACTCTGCCGTGACGTACGGCCCGATCCCATAATATAATCAATCATCACTCTGTCGTGGCGTACGGCCCGATCCCATCCCGTGATTCTCTTATCACACTTAAATCAAGCTAAGTATCACAACATTCAAAGACAACAATACCAATCACACAAGTATACAAGTCGTATCTATGCTACAACAGGGGAAAGCAATGAACATGATGTGTCCTAACTACCCGTACGAAGCAGTAATAGCCAATACGTACGGACTCTCGTCACTCGGTGCGTACGTAGCCCCCAAACAAGATCACATAGCAAACAAGGTTACCTAGAGGGACAATTTCCCTCTTACGAGGTTAGAAAGGAGACTCACCTCGCTCCGAAGATTCATCACCGGCCTCCAAGCCTCTACGACGACTAAAAACGGATGTGCACGCTCCCAAACTATCCAAATAACGATAATTCAATGAAAATATACTCAATAGATCATAACCAATTCAAATTACAAAGTTCCCCATCCCGGCTCAATCAAATGACCAAAATCCCCTCGGGCCCACGTGCCCGGACCTCAAAATTTCTTGAAGAAAATTTCTACCCGAAGCTTTACTAATTCAATAACACATTTTACTCAATTATTCATGCTAAATTCGAGGCTAAAATCCAAATTTCCAAATTTCTAGGTTTTCTTCAAAATACTAATTTTTCATGTTTAATCCCATGTAATAATCTTGTATCTAACTTGAAATGAGTAGAAGTAACTTACCTTAACATAGATGACGAAAATCCTCTCTTGAAGCTTTCCAAAAAACACCCATGGCTTTGAAAAATGAGAGAGAAATGCCAAAATCCCGTTTTAATCAACACTGCCCAGTTCTGCCAAAATCCCAAAAATATCAGTACAAAAGAATGAAATGAATCATAATTAGACTCAGTAAAATATCATTATAAAATCGCTCCTCGGGCCAAATCATCTCTCATAATCATTCACTCATCACCTCACCATCACTCAATAACAGTCACTCAGCACCTCACAGTCACTTAGCATCAGCCCCTCGGGCAACCTCACTGTCACTCATGCCTCCCAATCACTCATCACTCGGCACTCGACACTCGGTACTCGCACTCAGTAGGTACCTTCGCTCATTGGGGGTGTGTACATACTCCGGAGGGCTCCTACAGCCCAAGCGCTATAAACAAGAAAAATCATGGCATCAATCTCTCAAGCTCTCGGCCTCTCTCATATTATCAATATCCTCACAATGTTGGACCTCGGCCTCACTCAGTCAGACACTCACAACATGCCACTCGGGCCATAAATAAACGGGGTTCTCGACCCAAAACAGTATTTCATTTCACAAAATAATAATATCACCAAATATGAGTGTCAACAATTTCACAAGAAAGACTGAGCGTAAAATCATAATTTCTAAGTGAGGAATATCAGAAAATAGCCCCCAAGGGGTTAAAACAGATCGGCACTAGGCCCCAAACATGGCTTACCGCCCAAATATAT
This sequence comes from Nicotiana undulata, assembly GCA_005239495.1. NCBI lineage: Eukaryota > Viridiplantae > Streptophyta > Magnoliopsida > Solanales > Solanaceae > Nicotiana > Nicotiana undulata. The sequence goes on from ML264244.1 coordinate 7,245, forward strand.
CAAAACATAATAATACTATAAAACATATGCTTTAAAAACAGTTTCGCAACTCAATAGTTGCCTCAAAAGGAACATATTTCCAATTTTCCAATTCGTGCACGCCCCACACTCGTCATCTAGTGTGTGCGTCACTCCAAAATCGTGAAAGGATGTAAAGTCCGGGGTTTCATACCCTCAGGACAGGATTTAAAGACATTACTTACCTCAAACTAGCTCGAAAAGCTATTTCGCAACACGCTTGCCTCTCGAATCAACTTCCACTTGCTCCAAATCAATAAAGATCAGATTTTTAAAATCAAATTATGCTAAGGGAATGAATTCCAATTGAAAAATATCAACTTTATGCACAAAATCCGAAATTAGCCAAAACCCGACCCCCCGGCCCGCATCTCGAAACTCGACAAACTTTATACCAATACTATCCACATCATCTCATGAGTCCATACATATAAAGAACTCTAAAATCGGAGTCCGTTTGACCCCTCAAATCATCCCTAAAAGGCCTCTTAAACTCAAGCCCTAATTTCACCTTTTTCTACTGATTTTCCCCAATTAAACACTGTTAATTTAGTCCTTAATCACATATAATTGACTTATGAGGTCCAAAATCCTTTTCTCAAAGAAGAACAATCATTTTCGCTTTTCAAAATCGCTCCAAAAGCTCTATTCCAGTTCAAAAATTGTGGAAAAGTGGGCAAAGGTCGCGGATGGGTTTAATTTATACTGCCCAGGTTTTTACTCATCGCGATCGCGAAGACCAAACTCTCTGCCTCCCATCTTTACACAATGCGATCTCAAACTTAACCCACGCGATCGCGGAGCTCCGATTCCCTGACCAATGCGATCGGGTCCAACATCAGGCGGTCGCGATGACCAATTGCCCAAAACTCACGCGCCCCCCGTTATTCTACGCGATCACACAATAAACCTTGCGACTACACTGGCCAAGCCTGCCCACCTATGCGATCACAACCGTTTTTACACGATCGCATAGAGAAAATCTGCCTGCCTTAGTCTAACCCTACGCGATCGCATATACACCTTCGCGATCGCAATTAAGAAACTTCAGCTGTCAAAACACCAGAAAAAACAGCAACTATTCAAGGACCAAAAGTGCTCGCTTGAGCATCCAAAATACACCCGAGGCCCCCGACATATCCCGTAACATCATTCAAACTTAGTCAAACCCTCGAAACACCAAAAATAACATCAAAGCACCAAAATCACATCGAATTCAAGCCTATGAACTTTGAAATTTCTTAATTCCACCAACGATGCCGAAACTATCCAAAACGCATCCGATTGACCTGAAATTTTGCACACATATCCAAATTGACATTACGAACATGTTCCAACTTCCGGAATTTCATTCCAACCACGATAGCCTATTTTCCACCGCTGACCGGAAATCACCAAAAACTAACTTTCGCCAATTCAAGCCTAATTCTACACCGGACATCACAAAAACATTTTTAACACGCTCCTAAGTCCCAAATCACCTAACGAAGCTATCGAGCCATAAAATTCGCAATTCGAGATCGTTTACCAATAAGTCAACTCCCAGTTGACTTTTCAAACTATATAGCTATGTTAAGAGACTAAGTGTCTCAATTCTCACTACAACAACTCTGAACCCGAGCCAACCGACTCTAATACATCATAAACAGTATAACCAATGCATAACAAGGCAGAAATAGGAATAACAGTGCAAGTTCTACGAAACGACCGACTGGGTCGTTACATTCTCCCCCACTTAAACATACGTTCGTCCTCGAACATGCCTAGAGTTGTTCCAAACACCACCAAAATTGTCGTGTAACCTACGATGCACATATTCGGAGGTGATCCCATGTCACCCTACCCCATATAGGTCTAATAGCACAACCCAGATGAAATTTCGAAATCAAATCCTGACCTATAAACCTTAGAACCACGTTTCCACTTCTGAAATAATCTGCAAGATCAAATTTCCACGACTATAACCTGAAATAGTGTAACCACGCTGTATCAAGCCATATCTGCAGCACAAGATGAAATCACATAATATACCGCATGACTCAACCACCAAAAGTGATAACTCCTAATCACAATAGCTGCTCATAATAACCCAATACCGGTAAATAACCTCTTATCAAACAAAGCCTCGCTTTAACACCTTCATATGGTGCCGATGATAAAAGAAACACATAGAAACCCGCAACCATTCATCCGATCAACATCAATACCATCCAAAGCCATAATTGGTGCAACTCGTGCACTCCATAACAACATCCCAAGAACTCAGTTCATAAAATAAAGAAGACTCACACGAGAGGACTATCCTGCCTGTCACGACCCAAAACCTATGGGTTGTGATGGCGCCGGACACCACAGTCAGGAAAGCCAACCCCTTAATCAGTTGGAACACTTTCCTGTTTAACATTTTAGAATCGAAGCCTCTTTTTGCATTTTCGTTATTAAATAAATAAATTTCGTAATTTAAATACGGCAAGAAACAAACTTAATACAAAAAAATAAATACCGAGACATCCCCAGAACCCGGTGACACAAGTCCATGAGCAATTTCTAAGAATTTATACAATTATACAACACTTGTCCGAAAAACAAATTGGACAAAGGCAATAAATATAAAATGTAAGTACACCGAAGGGAGACTTCGGCAGCTGTGGAACGCCTCTGAATGAATGCAGCCCGTATAAGTCCCCAAATCGATCACTGTACTATAAAGGTACCTGTGCAACAAAATGCACAGAAAGTGTAGTATGAGTACATATACATATATGTACCCAATGAGTATCCCGTCTAAACTCGAAGGAGTAGTGACGAGAGGTCGACTAGACACTCACNGAAGAAATCAACAAGTACATAAGCAAATACTGTAATCCAAGTAACAACTGAAAATGAACTGCAAGTGCCAAATCCTCTGTTTACATAATACTTGTCAATCCCACTATAAGTGACTTAGACTCAAGTGATAATACAACACCAGAACAAGACAACCGGCCGGAGTCATAAGGGTGGTCATAAGGACTGAGGTCATAAGCTACCCACGATCGCGAATCATACCTGCGACTCGATAATGATAAGCTCCCCACGATCGCAAATCTTACATGCGACTCGTATGCTGACTCGATAATGATAAGCTACCCACGATCGTGCATCATACCTGCGACTCTTGTGCTGACTCGATAATGATAAGCTACCCACAATCGCGAATCTTACCTGCGACTCGTGTGCTGACTCCATAATGATAAGCTACTCACAATCGCGAATCTTACCTACGACTCGTGTGCTGACTCGATAATGATAAGCTACCCACGATCGTGCATCATACCTGCGACTCTTGTGCTGACTCGATAATGATAAGCTACCCACGGTCGCGAATCTTACCTGCGACTCGTGTGCTGACTCGATAATGATAAGCTACCCACGATCGCGAATATTACCTGCGACTCGTGTGCTTACTCGATAATGATAAGTGCATATTCATATGTATAGGTTTATATGTGTACCGACTCAACAGTGAACCCAACAGGACCGTGCCAATACCACTGTAGCCAACTGAGATTTAATTCATAATATTTCACCTTTCCATGTCATCTCAACAATAATCACAACTTACATTACATACAAAGTACAAATAAGGCACATAAAGGCATGCTCGTGAGTCCTAAAGCTACCCGACATAACAATATAGTCGCCACGTACGGACTCTTGTCACTTGGTACGTACGCGGCCCCCACAACATGTATACTTAACAAATAAGGAACCTGTGGGGACATTTTCCCCTTACGAGGTTGGAAAAGAGACTCACCTCGCTCCGAAGTTCCATAATCGGCTTCTAAGCCCTTCCGACGACTCCAGTGGATGCACAACGCCCCCAAACTAACCAAACAACGACAAACCAATAAACATATACTCTAATATTTACTAAAAAATCAGATTATATAATTTTCCAACCCCGCTCAAGGAATTGACCAAAATGCCCTCGGGCCCACGTGCCTGGATTCCGAAATTTCTCGAAGATAAATTCTACCCATAACTTTACTAACTCAAATATACAATTTGTTACAATTTTCATGCACAAATTCATGGCTAAAATCAAATTTTATCTATTCTAGGTTTCCTTGAAATTTCCCCACATTTTTCCCAATTTCTCATATCAAATCTATGTAATAAATCTTGTATTTAACTTGGAAATAAGTAGAAACAACTTACCTTTGATGCTTGATGAAACACCCCTTGAAATGCTCTCCAAAATCATCCAAGCCAAATGAAAGAAATGAAAGAAATGACCAAAATTCGTGTTTAAAGAATCTGCCCCTGTTTCATCGATTTGTACCTTGCACTTGTGCTGCACAGGTTGTACATCGTATTAAAATTCCCTTGTTGAACATCTTCTGTTAAAATACCCATAAATTCTTGTAGAAATATCGAAATAATAAACGGTTTGAAGATTTAGAAACTAGGCTAGAAGATCTTTAATTTGATAGGTTGTACACTTTATAACTCTTTATATATTCCGAGATATGAGCTTCTAAAGTCCGCTCCATGCACCAGAAAATTCTGGCGAAACTGCTCCACCAGCCATATTCAATCAGTCATAACCTTTTGCACAAAACTCCAAATGACAAATGGTTTAATGTTCTGAAAACTAGACTTCAGGATCTACAACTTTCATGTTTTGCAATGTTTCAGATTCCTTATATATTATTATATATACGCTTCCAAAGTTAGCTTTTCGACGCACAATTTGCTGTCCAAAAAAAATGCAGAAATTTTCTGCAATTTTCCTTCTTTCTTTTGTCCGAAATTCATTCCGTTAAGCTTCCGAAATCCACCCGAGGCCCTCGGAACCTTAACCAATTATACCAACATGTCCCAAAACATGATACGAACTTGCTCGAGGCCTCAAATCACATCAAACAACGCCGAAATCTCGAATCGCACTAAAATTCAAACTTTATGAACTTTGAAATTTCAAACTTCTACATCCGATGCCGAAACCTATCAAATCACGTCCGATTGACCCCAAATTTTGCACACAAGTCATATTCGACATTACGGACCTGCTCCAACTTTCGGAATTGGAATCCGACCCCGATATCAAAAAGTCAAACTCTCGGTCAAACTTCTCAAAAACCTTCAAATTTCTATCTTTAGCCAAATGACTTCAAAATGACCTCCGGACATCCGAATTCACTTCCGATCACGCTCCCAACTCCAGAATCACCATACGGAGCTATTCCCAGAATCGGAATCCCAAACGGATATCAATATCATTGAAATGCGCTTCAAGCCAAACTTAGGAAATTTCTTCAAAAATGCTGACTTCCACAATACACAATGAAACGCTCTTGGGTTATCCAAATCCCGATCCGGATATACGCCCAAGTCCGAAATCACCATACGAACCTGCTGGAACCTTCGGATCCTGATTCCGAGGTCGTTTACTCAAAATTCCAGTCTTACTCAATTTCTTCAACTTAAGGCTTCTGAAATGAGAATTTTCCTTTCAATTTAACTCTGAACCTCCTGAATTTCAACTCTGACCATACACACAAGTCACAATACCTGAAATGAAGCTGGTCAGGACTCCCAAATGCTGAACGACGCGCTGGATCTCAAAACGACCGGTCGGGTCGTTACGTTCTCCCCCACTTAAACAGCCGTTCTTCCTCGAACGTGCCACGAACTGCCCCAGAATTATCTGAAATCACTATTTAACACCTCGTGCACCTGCCCGTGCTACCACAACCCAGTTGAGCACATTAGCTTTGATAAAATATGAAGATATTCCATTGATATTCCATTTTATCCATATAATAAACTCAGACCCTAGTTGCAACACTTGAAATTCTCTGCCATGCCTGTTTCTAATATGTGAACACCGCATCAACTACCACACGAGGCACGAGAACACAACTGCGTATCCTTGCTGAACCAGCACCATACACCGCATAATCAAAATCTGACCACAATGACGCTCCCTGAACCTTAATAGCCAGAATTCTACGAATTTGATGCTCTCAAAGCACCTTATAAGATACACACATACATCCTGCTATAATGCTGACGATACCACCACAACGGAGGAAATGTGTAGAAATTCCTAACCAACTGCAGAGTTAACTAAACATTGAAATCCTTCCTCCTGACTAAGATCATCATCTCATTACAACCAATGATGGTGATTGCCCTGTAATATACTTGCATAGTCTTGTCACACCGATCCTAGATTTATAAATTTTATCTCACCCAATATGAACTGCTCAGACAACCAATCACCCCAAACACGCCCATTAGCCTCACACGATGCCACAATGCGCAATAGGCCACAATTCGAACACGACACATAAGGAAATGACTCCGGAAGGGACTACTCAACTCACACAACTAATATGAACTTTCCTCAGAAAATTACGAAGTAAAACACAAGAAAATAATTACAGGAGCCTTGCTCAACATCACACTATTGCGGCGTGCAACCCGATCCAAATAACATACCCGTGGCGGAGTGCCACCCGATCCCATCATAAGATTTACATAAGGAAATATACACGGAGCTGAATTGCTCACTATTACAAATCACTGAATATCGGTCACAAGCACGCTAAGTGCATAATACCATTCTGGGGAGACTGATAGAGCCATATGCTACAAAACTCCAGCACGACTGAGGTGCGATATATAATCTGAAATCTCAGGAGCCATCCCGCTCACATAACCTCGTCACTACGCGGAACCTCAACAGATAAGAAATTATCAAGTCGTTTCACAACTCAGACGGCACAATCACAATATCACATGAATTTGACGAAGACGGGACGACACCTGATATCCCAATACCCCTCCTTGAGGAGTGCCATACTGAAATGAACACCTCTAACTTGCATGAAGCCCAAAATCTTGTTTAAATCCATTCACTCACTTCAAGCTGATTCTGCTCGCATTGAACTAGGCTGATAGCCTTACCTAGGTCCAAACAACCCTCTTCCTTTTTCTTATACACACAAGGACAACCATCATAGCCGAGATAAACACCCCACAATCCACAACCAACTGAGCCGAACGCCTTCCAGGCATAAATTCTCAATTAGGCAATATTACACTCCTTTATACTTGGTCTAATTCTTTAACCAATCAAGTTACTACATGCCACACTTATGCAATCTTCCCGCGGTCATGCTCCCACGGCCTTCCACACAAGGTAACAAGTATGCACATCCATACCACCGACCACCCTAAGGTTGTACAACAATTCAAGAACCCGTAACAAGAATACAAAGCCTCTTTCACCAAACACCGAACTCAGATGACAATATCAGTTTATTCTAATCATTTAAATCCTTTGTTCTTTCTCCTCCGTGCATCACGACATCCTTGTTAACATCGAACCGCAAATCTCGATTCTTACGTCCAGTTACATACTGCTAACTGCACCTAACATGCCAATATGAAATAGTGCGAGAATTCCATCATAACTCCTGAACCAATATTAGGGTGAACACTCCATCATATAGAGCCTTTACTTACCTCAATTCCTGAGAACCATAACAACACACAAGTGAGCTCTCACAATCACAATACATGCAAATCCTTAAGTAGTGGTCTGAACCACCATAAACCTTCCGGGACCCGCCTACACCTGACAGGCCATAACACTTGAATGCTTCCAACTGAAATCTATTACGACGGCCGACAGGCCCAACTCATATCTGCACAGACCGTACACGTACTCAATCATGCCGAAGGAACTGATCACTGTCGTACTTGTGCAATTTCAACCATGGCTAACCAATCTATCTTCTTTTAATCATCTTTAGTTGCCTCAAAGGTAATATTAACTTCCTTCAACTCATAGCAGCTCAACCCTCACTCATCCCGAGTGACCTTGATTCACGAGACCATGCTGCCTAAATTTCGCAACCCGTCTCACAACCTCCTGATAATCTTTATACAACCCAGAGTCTATTTCTCTCACTCCTTCGATACTATCCAGCGTGCTGAAATAACATAGAAAACTCCAACCATCTTCCTTCCTCTTAGAGATTAAACTGCAGAAGCTCGATTCTTAATTATACTGCTGCCTGAAATCCTTAAACACCGCATTCTCTAACTTTTGAATTCATTAGGACCAATACTGAGAGTCAACCACTCTGACTGGCCCCGAATACAATCAACTCCAAGGCTCTCCTAGAACATGAACACCCTTTCAACGAAGCACGTGACTGAGTCGCTACCCTTACAACTTGCTTATGCCTTAAGCACGAATTCTTAGTCTTCCAAAGCCTAACCCTGGTCCAATAGGACCAACTTCGCACACATTTATCGAATGCCATGCTCAATTACCGCTATACTCCTTTTCCTTAGCTGTAACAACTCGCCAATATGCTGACAATCCGCAACTCCATGAGGACACAACCCAACTGCAGGTGGTGGGACTCCCCCACTTTGGTTAACCTCATTCCTTTAAGCACTACCCGATTTCCTTTCCTTACGCCTGGCCTTTTTGAAATGGAACCACCACATATCACTTTTCACATATCTTCCTTCATCGCGTGCTTCTCAATTGCGTCCTTAATTCAACATCCTTCTTTGTAGCTCTTTGAGATAGCAAATCACCACAACTTCGAACTCTCCGAAGATCATCTTTCTCGAGTTGCCTTCATTAGAGGTAACTGTTAAATTTTGAACCACTACACACCACGATCTCACAACCGCTTCTTCAACACCGCTTCACAGCACTCTAACCCCATGCGACCTAAGAGCTATAACACCGGCGAATTTAACACATTCTATTCGATCAAAAACATCGATACCACATCACGGATGAAAACTCCACCTCGCTTGATAGCACCAAGTCTCATTACTTTATCAACCCCCACCTGACCATTCATAGCCCCAATGTCTTTCCTTTGCCTGAACTAAAACACAGAAATCTCGAAACCACGCCCTGATAAGACCTCCCTTCAAGCCATTCATTGCCCCTACATATGGGCAAGCATCCTACCATCCTATCAACACCGCGCGATATCCAATCGTAAGCATCATAACAACCTGATCATAGCCTCAAAGTCCTCAGAAACACAATTACTGAGCTGAAACAACATATTATTCTTCTGCAGGGCAGCAACAACAACCCCAACCAACTGCACATGGAAAACATCTCGCACTATATCCGTAGCACCATTTCAATTCCTCAAAGCCTCGAATCATAACAAGAGCTTCGCGACGTATAAGATTGAGTAGGAAGAAACATAGGCATAAGCCTTAATGGAATCAAATCGCACGATGAGGAATCAAGAAGGGAAGTCCTACAACCCTGTAGCCTCTCGTTGATAAGTACAGACATCTCCGTACCGATCCGAAAGACTCTACTAGACTTGCTCATGACTCATGAAACCTAAGGAAACCTAGTGCCCTGATACCACGTTGTCACGATCCAAAACCTATGGGTTGTGATGGCGTCGGACACCACTGTCAGGCAAGCCAACCCCTTAATCAGTTGGAACACTTTCCTGTTTAACATTTTAGAATCAAGCCTCTATTTGCATTTTCATTAATAAATAAATAAATTTTGTAATTTAAATACGGCAAGAAACCAACTTAATACAAAAAAAAAATACCGAGACATCCCCAGAACCCGGTGACACAAGTCCATGAGCAATTTCTAAGAATTTATACAATTATACAACGCTTGTCAGAAAAACAAATTGGACAAAGGCAATAAATATAAAATGTAAGTACACCGAAGGGAGACTCCGGGTGCTGTGGAACGCCTCTGGATGAATGCAACCCGTATAAGTCCCCAAAATCGATCACTGTACTATAAAGGTACATGTGCAACAAAATGCACAGAAAGTGTAGTATGAGTACATATACATATATGTACCCAGTGAGTATCCCGTCTAAACTCGAAGGAGTAGTGACGAGAGGTCGACTAGATACTCACTAAGGTCCAGCAATATAATATAAAAAGAGATATGGCAAAAGCAGTAGGCATGTAAAGCAGAAATCAACAAGTACATAAGCAAATACTGTAGTCCAAGTAACAACTGAAAATGAACTGCAAGTGCCAAATCCTCTGTTTACATAATACCTGTCAATCCCACTATAAGTGACTCAGACTCAAGTTATAATACAACACCAGAACAAGACAACCAACCGGAGTCATAAGGGTGGTCATAAGGACTGAGGTCATAAGCTACCCACGATCGCGAATCATACCTGCGACTCGTGTGCTGACTCGATAATGATAAGCTCCCCACGATCGTGCATCATACATGCGACTCGTGTGCTGACTCGATAATGATAAGCTACCCACAATCGCGAATCTTACCTGCGACTCGTGTGCTGACTCGATAATGATAAGCTACTCACAATCGCGAATCTTACCTACGACTCATGTGCTGACTCGATATTGATAAGCTACCCACGATCGTGCTTCATACTTGCGACTCGTGTGCTGACTCGATAATGATAAGCTACCCACGATCGCGAATCTTACCTACGACTCGTGTTCTGACTTGATAATGATAATCTACCCACGATAGCTAATCTTACCTGCGACTCGTGTGCTGACTCGAGAATGATAAGTGCATATTCATATGTATAGGTTTATATGTGTACTGACTCAACAGTGAACCCAACAGGACCGTGCCAATACCACTATAGCCAACTGGGATTGAATCCATAATATTTCACCTTTCCATGTCATCTCAACAACAATCACAACTTACATTACATATAAAGTACAAATAAGGCACATAAAGGCATGCTCGTGAGTCCTAAAGCTACCTAACATAGCAATATAGTCTCCACGTACGGACTCTCGTCACTTGGTACGTACGCGGCCCCCACAATATGTATACTTAACAAATAAGGAACATATGGGGACATTTCCCCCTTACGATGTTGGAAAGGAGACTCACCTCGTTCCGAAGTTCCATAACTGGCTTCTAAGCCCTTCCGACGACTCCAATGGATGCACAACGCCCCCAAACTAACCAAACAACGACAAACCAATGAAAATATACTCTAATATTTACTAAAAATTCAGATTATATAATTTCCCAACTTCGTTCAAGGAATTGACCAAAATGCCCTCTGGCCCACGTGCCTGGATTCTGAAATTTCTCAAAGATAAATTCTACCGATAACTTTACTAACTCAAATATACACTTTGTTACAATTTTCATGCTAAAATTCATGGCCAAATCAAATTTTATCAATTCTAGGTTTCCTTGCAATTTCTCCACATTTTCCCCAATTTCTCATATCAAGTCTATGTAATAAATCTTGTATTTAACTTGGAAATAAGTAGAAACAACTTACCTTTGATGCTTGATGAAACCCCCTTGAAATGCTCTCCAAAATCATCCAAGACAAATGAAAGAAATGGCCAAAATTCGTGTTTAAAGAATCTGCCCCTGCTTCATCGAGTTGTACCTTGCACTTGTGCTGCACAGGTTAAACATTCTATTAAAATTCCCTTGATGAACACCTTCTATTAAAACACCCATAACTTCTTGTAGAAATATCCAAATAATAAACGGTTTGAAGATTTAGAAACTAGGCTAGAAATATTTAATTTGATAGGTTGTACACCATATAACTCTTTATATATTCCGAGAAATGAGCTTTTAAAGTCGGCTCCACGCACCAGAAAATTCTGGCAAAACTGCTCCACCAGCCATATTCAATCGTCACTACGCGGAACCTCCAAATGACAAATGGTTTCATGTTATGAAAACTAGACTTCAAGATCTACAACTTTCATGTTTTTAAAATTTTCAGATTCCTTATAGATTATTATATATACGCTTCCAAAGTTAGCTTTTCGACGCACAATTTGCTGTCCAAAAAAAATGCAGAAATTTTCTGCAATTTTCCTTCTTTCTTTTGTCCGAAATTCATTCCGTTAACCTTCCGAAATCCACCCGAGGCCCTCGGGACCTTAACCAATTATACCAACATGTCCCAAAACATGATACGAACTTGCTCGAGGCCTCAAATCACATCAAACAACGCCGAAATCTCGAATCGCACTAAAATTCAAACTTTATGAACTTTGAAATTTCAAACTTCTACATCTGATGCCGAAACTTATCAAATCACGTCCGATTGACCCTAAATTTTGCACACAAGTCATATTCGATTTTACGGACCTGCTCCAGCTTTCGGAATTGGGATCCGACCCCGATATCAAAAAGTCAAACTCTCGGTCAAACTTCTCAAAAACCTTCAAATTTCTATCTTTAGCCAAATGACTTCAAAATGACCTCCGGACATCCGAATTCACTTCCGATCGCCCTCTCAACTCCAGAATCACCATACAGAGCTATTACCAGACTCGGAATCCTAAACGGACATCAATATCATTGAAATGCGCTTCAAGCAAAACTTAGGAAATTTCTTCAAAAATGCTGACTTCCACAATGTACACCGAAACGCTCTCGAGTTATCCAAATCCCGATACGGACATACGCCCAAGTCCGAAATCACCATACGAACCTGCTGGAACCTTCGGATCCTGATTCCGAGGTTGTTTACTCAAAATTCCAATCTTACTCAATTTCTTCAACTTAAGGATTCTAAAATGAGAATTTCTCTTTCAATTTAACTCCGAACCTCCTGAATTTCAACTCTGACCATACACACAAGTCACAATAGCCGAAATGAAGCTGTTCATGACTCCCAACTGCTGAACGATGCGCTGGATCTCAAAACGACCGGTCGGGTCGTTACACTGCCACTAACTCTTGCCATTACCACATCATGCTAAAAGCCTGGTACACATCGTGAAACCATATTTTTGATACCCAATTTTTCCAAATATATTTTAATATGTATAAATACCTTCAAAATGGCATATATATGCATATATAAGCATGCACAATGTTTTTATAAATTTTCCCATAATTTTAAGTGTTTAAATTGATTTATTGTCTCCCCTTTTATTCATAAAATCCGCAATAATTATTTTCAAAATTATTATTATGATGATTTATTCATTTAATTTTTATACTTACACCAAAATGTAATTAATATAATTTTTATGCATTTTTATAAATTACATTTGGTATTTTTCAAGCTAAATTGCATATAATTGCAATATTAGCCCATTTTAATGTATAATTTTGTCTTATATACGTGTAAAATTGGCCCCTATATTTTTTAAATGATAATTATACATTTTCAATCATTTTTGCATAGAGAAATTGTTTTCAGAAAACTATTTATTATTTTAGTAAAATTAAAATAGGGAAATTGGCTATTTAAATCATAGCCAAATTTGGCTTTCAATTATAGCCCAAATTGAAACCACTCCTATACAAATTTCCAACCCAATTAACCCGACCCAGACCCTATAAAACTCCTGCCCAAACCCGAAACCCATCTACCCGGTCTAATCCTGACCGTTGATCTCCCAGATCAACGGTCCAAATGAGCCCTTTCCTTTTTTAATCCTAAAGACCACTAACCCTAATTAATTTTCCAAACCCCTCCGCCTTCAGATGCTCTCGCCTCTTCTCTTCTCTCAACCTAACCCTAACCCCGCCTCAACCGCCGCCTACCTCTCCGGTCATCTCCGGCGACCACCTTTCAACCCCAAGCCTCCAATGGTTTCCCCCTCGCCTTGCTCATCATCTCTGAGGCCTTCAAGGGCCCTGGGCCATGCCGACTTGTGTCTAAGGTTGATGTTTTGGTTGTTCGTGGCTTCTCTGGTGTGATTTTGGGCAAAATCACACCATATTTGTTACGATCTTTGCAGCTTATAGCAGGTTCTTTCGTATCTATTTGGGTTTCCTTTGAAACCCTAACTTTTGTTTGAATCTCTTAGATCTGTGCTATTTTTTTAATGATTCAAGTATGTTTCTTTCTATGTTCTACACTGTTCTCAAACCTTTCTTTAAAAATCATCAAATTTAAGTCATTTTTATTTTCTTTAAAGTTAGGGTTTCTTAGAGTTTCTTCTACACTTGTTTAAACTGATTTTTTTCTTTATGTTTAAACCTCTTTCCTTGCCTATATTGACCTATTCTATGTTCTTACTACTTTTTAACTCGCCTATGATAAAAATCCCTAATTTATAAGATCTTCTTTATCTTGGTTCTTTATGTTAATCTGACTACTTGACCCTTTCTGTGGTTACCATGCTTCGAATGTGTTTTTACTACTTATATCACCTCTATGTGATTGTGTTCATCTTGATTGTTCATCTCCTGCCTCTTTCTGCCGATATTGCTGACCTTGCCTATTTGCTACATCTGTTTGTTCTTCTCTATTTATATGCTGAAATTTAGAATCATAACTCTCTCTTGATTGATTCTGATTTCCTTATTTGTAGTTTGATTGAAAAAATTTCTTTTAAAACCCTAAAAAACTACCTCTCTATTTGAAATAACTGATTCCATTACCTTATTTGCTGTAGTACTTTATTTTTACTGAATCATCCCCTAATTGAAGTTTTCAGAACTTATCCCTAATTGACTACTCTATACTTACTGATTTTTTCTTGCCTTATATGCTACTGGTTCTTACCGTTTGAATTAATTCCCTTAACTTAAGGGAATACTTGCCTTATATGCTACTGGTTCTTACCGTTTGAATTAATTCCCTTAACTTAAGGGAATACATGCCTTGATTTACAGATGGATTGATTCCGAGTTCCTCAATTATTATGCTACTATGATTCTTACCTTTTTTTTTACTACTTATTTTCAACTATAAATACTATAGTCTTTCACTAACACAGACAACGAACACTGGGGTTCAAAACTATCTCTCATAATAAAAACATCTCTGCTCTCTCTCTCTTGTGCTATTTGCTACTATCTAAGTTAGCCGGCTGCAAGCCAAGGCTAACCATTGTGCTCTTTTGTTCTTTTAATTCTGTTTACTCTCCTCTTCAGTGGTATGTCCTAGTTTCAATTAAAATTTCCAACAACAACATGATTCTCTTATTGTTTCAGTTCTTCTTGTTTCTGGTTTTCTTCTATTTCTGGTTCTCTTTGTGAAACTTGTAGTTGAGAATACATCACTAGCATGTTATTATGTATTCCCCTTCCTTTGGATTAATATATTACCCTTTATGCATGTTTCTAAGGCATGTGTTACCAATTATCTCTTACTTGTTGTATACTTATCATACTATGTCCCATGAATCCCAAATCCGTATCACCCCTCTATGTGGTTGTGTTCTTCATGACTGGTTTTGTGACTATGCCAGTGTCAGTTGTTTCTAAGCGTGTCTAAACCAGTCTTAGACCTTTGCTGGGTTATGTGTTTGCAGCCAAATGTTCTATGTGTCCGAAACCCCTTGACCCATGTGTGTGACTACTGAATTTACTTGGTTCTGTGAACTAGTTGTGTATGAACCTATCCCAAGGTGTTTGGACTTTGTTAACTATTCCAATCTCTTTTTCAAACAATCTTTGTTGCTTTACTGAATTACTTTCAATCAAAAAAAGGGCTTTTGTTAAATACAATTTCTTACTAAAACCTTTTCAACTTGTGTCCATCACTTCTCACTTTACTCTTAGTCAATAAGTTCTGCCCCTCTAGTATGTGTACTGCCTTGGGATCCTTTGAGAACCCTCTGAACTCTGGCATAATGAGGCTGGCCTTTCCACACTGCACTTGTTCAATTCTTGGTTACTAAGTCTAGGTGTAAGCACTACCCGAGATCCTTGAGATCCTTAGGGAACTTTGATGCACCTAGACTCTGATTTGTCTATGGAACTGAGGCATATGAGGCCATTGGAAGCTTTGGGAAATTTGGGCCTAATTGAAGGCTCCCTATAGAGTAGCTTCTTGATTTTCTATTTCTATTTATGTAATTCATTCGTTGGCCTGTAATAATTTGTAAACAACTCTTGGGGATTGATAGTGAAAAGGGAAAGGGGTAACTACGCATGATATAGATATAAAAGGGTAGAAACTATGCTATTAGGTTTATATTTCCTATGTGCGTTGTCACGACCCAAAACCCGGTTCAGGTCGTGATGGCACCTAACAGTGAGGTTAGGCAAGCC